>VYZW01056170.1:1051-15303 GCA_013401315.1 Balaeniceps rex
CTCATTGTCCCCTTGTTAGTGGGAACAATACATATCACTGCATTAAAAATGTGTCCCATGTTTTCTAAGCATGGGTGCTCTAGGATGTGGGAAGGAAAATACACGTGCTCAGAGACCTCATTTTTATATCGACTCAGTAAATTCAGCTATTTCACCTCTTCTAAGGGCAACTGACTCTGTGAAAGACTGCAGAATTTCCTAACTTCCTCTTAGGACTTGGCATGTTTGGTTTCCTTCTACTTCACACAATGGCTATGTAGTGCAACTGGAACCGCTTTTGTTCGAGACTGAAAATGCCTCTATACTGATACAAAGTAGGCATTTAAAAATGTGCTTACAGTTGAAAACTGATCATGTAGATATCACGAAGATAATATAAGATAAATCCGGTTGTAGTTGGAAGAAAAGGAAAAGTAGAGAAAAAAGGGAAGAACAAAGAAAAAGCAATGAGGGGCTTATCCACCCCATACAGAGGGAAAGTCAGATTAGAGGCAGGAAGGAAAAAGGGCAAAAATTAAGAACAGAGGAGTGCAGAATGACACAGAAAACAACTCTGTCTCTGTAAAACAATTATTTTTTATTCAGCAGAATCTTTTTGTTGCCCTACAATATTTGTGCTTGGACAATGTTCATCTGTTAGCTTGTTTATTGAATAATACCCTGTTTTTTCAAAAAACATTATTTCACTTGCATTTTTTTCACTGCCTACTTTTGCCTGTTAAATCAGACAAGTGGAGGAGAGCGTGAGGCTTTCTGCTTTTATATAGAAAAATTTTATCTGCTGGTAAAATTACGCATGGCACAAAATGTCTCATAGAATTGCCACAAATTATGCACCAATTCACCCTCCCAAATGTAGTCTAGATGAACCAACAAATATACTATAAATTCAGAAGCGTCTCCACAAGCAAGCATGGTTTTTTTGCATTCTTATTCCTCTAAGCCTCATTGAAATCAGTAATGCAAGCATCCTCTTTCAATCAGCAGCAAAGACAATTGAAAAAATTACAAAAAACAATAATCTGTAAAAGTAGGATTAGTGCCTTCTNAGCTGATATAAAGTGATGTCAGCAGAGCTGTGCTGCTTTAATATCCCGGGTGAAGATCACATTCTATTTAGGGAAAGCCATGTTGCATCCTTGGTTCCAGAATCTAATTACCTGGAAATGCTGGGGAAGAGCAGAAAAGTGTGTTACTTAATAGGTCTATGAGCAGATGAAGGGCTTATTACCTGCCATTAGTACTCTAGATTGCACTGTAGTTAAACAGAAGGATACCTGTGAAAGGTACAGTTGGCCAAAAATGGCAGCTGCTTCTCTGCTTAAAATGTGAAAATAGAAAGAGGGATAAAACTCACACTCGGTGTTGCCTGGATTCTGGGTCCCATCATGAACCCCAAGTAACTTCTCTGGGATCAGGCTGACGGTTGAAACTCTGGTTAATTCCAGTGTGGCTGGTACCACTGTGCAATAAGGTCAACAGAGAGACTCAGGCTGTGATTTCTGTGCTCTGGGCAAGTGTAAAGGAATGTAGAGTAAATGCCTTTTGAAGCCATTTTTGTGGGCAAAACTGAATGGTAAAGAGGTTAATTATTTACACTGTCTGCCAGCAGTGTAAGAACAGCATGTGTTCAGAACGGGAGTCAGACTCCTGCTGAGGAATATGATCAAGATAAAACAAATGCCAAGAGACTGATAAAACAATGCGAATGACAATACTTGCCTAGCTTGGTAGAGCAGATGGAACAGGACAGACATACTAATAAGGTGAGGTCATTCTACGAGGATGTCACCGTATGGAGGCAAGAATATTAACAACAACAAAGCTTGATAAAGGACAAAAATGGAATTATCACGTGAATAGAATACACATTTAAACAGAATGCAGTTATAGATAGGTGGTGAGATATTTTGACGAGTGCTTTAATGAAGAGCTCAGTAAAGGTGAACAACCATTGGTTGAGCTCACTGTTGAGGAACCGAATTTTGACAAGTTCCAAGAGGCATCAGGAACGTTCAAACAACAAAGCTTCTGGTATCAACCCACTGAATTCCACTGAAGTATTAAACACATGAAGGGAGAAGTCAAACAAACTCTCTATACATTCATTTCATTTGTTTGGAGGTTTGAAAAGAAGGACTTTTCAAAAAGAAGTGGCTATATACCCAGTTTTCAAAAGGAAAATAAAATGGAAGAAGTGTGAAGGTATTCTGTTCCTGTTTGTGCCCGATAACAGCCTGTCTCTGAGGTCCTTTTACATTGACTGATTCATCCTAGAAATGCAATACAGGTCAGATCATTGTAGAATCAGTATGAATTCCAGCAGAAGATGTTCAAATTTAGATATTACTTGAGAAAAGTAAGAAATATAACCAGAATATACACATATTTTTATATCATTTTCAGAAACAGGTAATAAGGTCCCATGCAATGACTTGTGAGATACAAAAAAAAATTTAGAAGCTCTTAATAAAGTGATTACATTGCCTCGGTTGTGTATCTCTGGCTTTAAAAAGCTGCAAAAGCAAGGAATAGCATTTCTGTTTTGTTTGATGGCTGGTTGTCAGATTTTGGACAAGCCTAAATAGACAGTCATAAGCCCCAATTTCAGTACTGAGATAATTTGCTAACTAGGACCATTAATTACTAATAAAAACTGGTGAGGGAGGAAGTTTAGGCATGGACAAAGAGGTCGAATTCTTCTCTTCTCTGCCTGTGGAGAATTATAGCTCTACTAAGAAAGACCCTGTTTCAGTTGTACTAGGCCAGGTATTCCATATGAACATGAACTTGGTCACTTTGCTAGGGAAGAAAAGTACAGACAAGTACATGAAAAAAAGAGACTTGATTTTTTGTGTCCACTAAGGCAATATAGGGAGACAAAGTTCTAATAAGAAGTGATAGGAAATCTAAGCAAATCCACACATAGCTGAAAAAGCAGAATCCAGCTCAGCTGGAATAACGAAGAGAGATTGGATAAGTGCTTTTAGGAAGGCTCTTACGATGGTATTTGATCCCGTGTCCACTGAAGAGAAAGATGGAGGGCAGAGCAATATCTAAAAGCAGCGAATATGAATGACCAACAACAAGAAAAATATCCCAATATATTCCAGAAGAAGATAGGGTCATGTGAGAGAGGTCATGTAAGGCCTACAGAGCCAGGTCCCCAGTGAGATGTGAATTTCAGCAGACCTCAGGAATGGTGAATAAATTTTCTCTATGTGTGCCTCCAAAACTAGGAACTGAAGGTCAGGCTGGTGAGGGGGCTGCAACAAATGCCCTGACTCGTACGGGAAGTCTTGTCTGGTAAAGGAACATTTTTGAGACAGTAAATAAATGTGAGTGTAGCGGCTAAACACAGAAGAGCTGGTCTGAGCAAAAATCTAGCCGTTGACTTAAATTTTGTTAACTACTTCGTGAAATATCCATGATTTTTTTGTCCTCAGATGTTGTTTGGAAGTATTTTTTGATACTGTCTAATCAATTGACACTCATGTGTGTAACCTTGTGCAATATTTCTGCCTTTGTTCTATTACCGTAACCATCATCACCCCTATCCTCTACCTCTGTTACAATACTTTTTCAGTGGAGATCTACATATCATACATATACTTTTGTAGAATTTATTATCCCTTATATTTAAAAAGAAAATGTAGTCTCTCATTTCTCCTTTTGAACAGCCGCCTTTCTTTTCTGACAATGGCTGGTACAGAACAAAGATTCCCTTCTCACAGAGCTTTTTTTTTGCTTACATTATCCACAGCTTCCCTGTTTTTCACCTTCTGTATTTTAAAAGGCAGAAACTGAACTGGGTTTGATGCATTTTATTTCATCTGAGAAATAAAAGAAATACAGGGTTGAAAGCTTAGAGATGGACAAAGGGTTATTGGAATCTATGACTCCTCTTGCAGCTTTGCCTTCTGTAAGGCTTTCCTCTTAATATTAAAAGCTGATCATTCAGTAAAAATTATAGCAGAGAAAAAAATACTCAAAAGTCACTTTTGCTATATTCAATAAATATTATAACTCTAAGATGTGCTATCATTTTATAAACCTATGTAGAAGACTATTTTGACTGCTTTGATCTATACAATATGACAAATAGATACGTTTATGTCTCTGTGTATACAAATGGATTACAGAGTATAATTTATGAAAAAGAAATACATTCACTTGCCAGATACAGGGGCTTCTTCTCCCACTTAAAAGTTACTCCTTTTTTTAACCCCGTGGAGTTATTTACTTTGAAATTGTAACAAATAGAAATAAAACTTCTTCTGATCCTGATAACTTGCACTTTGTGTTTGGTATCTGACAAGTCCCTTTCCGATAGTTTTTCTTGATGTTATTCTGCCTCCAAATACAGAGAATGTTACAATTTTAGTCTGATTTACAAGAGTTTAGGAATGCATTTTCACTTCCTTCCCAGGGGGCATTGTTATCCTTTAGCAACTCTATTGTCTGGTGTAGCAGAAGGAAGCTTACCACTTTGATGTGGATTCCTTTTAAAGCAGCGCAGAGTATTAAACTAGTGATCCAGAGTTGCAGAGAGTCAAAAACAAACAGTGCCATTTCAGAGAGTATTCATGAATTCAGCTTCAGGAAAAAAAATTAATACTCATGGCCAAAGGATAGAATAGCAACATTAAATTTTATCTTTTGATGGGTCACTTAAAAATTAGTGATATGAATGGCAGCATAACTGAGAGCATATTATCCTTATAATTAAACTGTGATTTACCTGGTAAAAAAAATATTATTTTCTTAAAATTCACACAAATTATCTACTTCAGTATAAATTTGAAAGAGAAAGATGACAAGTTAATGGGAGCTACAATAACACTTTGGTTGAGACTTAATTAGTGGGAGCCATCAGACCTTTCATTTTGCATGTTATTAATCTTTTTCTACTGAAATTGTTTTAGCAAATCACATTTCACAATTTTCCGCTTGTGTTTGGCAGCTGAATCCAAGTCCTCTGGGATGAAGTTGGTTGCTCTGGTTTACTCTCATGTGTGGATGAAAAGTTAAATCACACCCGGTTACCACCTACTTTGGCACAATTGTATGTGAACAAAAAGACCAGAATTAGCATAACTACCAACTAAGAATGAAATGAATTATTTCTAGAAGGATACATCTTGGCAGCATCATGTTGTTCTGCATTGCTTGGACTCAGTAGTAAAGCTTAACTTCTGGGGATGCATACACTGCAGCCAGAAAAAAAGAACTATGTAAATTTCTATCTATAGTGTAGAAACCTGCTTCTGAAAACCTTCATTGGAAATATGCAAGTGTTAGACATGAAACCTGGCTGAATGGTCAGGCCCAGGGAGGTCAGAGTTTAGTGGTGTACCACAGGGATTGATACTGGGACCAATGCTGTATGACATCTTTGTTAATGATCTGGAGGATGGGACAGAGTGCACCCTCACCAAATTAGCAGATTATACAAAACTGGGAGGAGTGGCTGATACAGCAGAGGGTTGTGCTGCCATCCAGAGGGACCTGAGCAGGCTGGAGAACTGGGCTGAGAGAAACCTCTTGAAGTTCAACAAAGAGAAGTGCGAATTCCTGCATCTGGGGAGAAATGTGTACCGCTGTGTGCTGGGGCCACCCAGCTGGAAAGCAGGTCTGAAGAGAAGGACCTTGGGGTCGTGGTGGACAACAAGCTGTCCATGAGCCAACAGTGCACCTTCATGGCAAAGGGGGCCAACAGCATCCTGGGCTGCATTAGCAGGAGTGTTGCCAGCAGATGGAGGGAGGTGATCCTTCCCCTCTACTCAGCAGTGGTGAGGACACACCTGGAGTTCTGGTTCCTGTTCTGGGCTCCCCAGTACAAGAGAGACATGGACATGCTGGAGAGAATCCAATGAAGGGCCACAAAGGTGATGAAAGGACTGGAGCATCTCTCCTGTGAGGAAAGGCTAAGAGAGCTGAGACTGTTTAGCCTAGAGAAGAGAAAGCTCAAAGGGGATCTTATCAATGTGCAAAAAACCTGATGGGAGACAATGAAGAAGAGGGAGCCAGACTTTTCTCAGGACTGCTCAGTGACAACACAAGAAACAATGGACACAAATTAAGAAACATGAAATTCCATCTGAACACAAGAAAAGCTTTTTACTGTGAGAGTGGTCAAACACTGGAACAGTTTGCCCAGACAAGCTGTGGAGAATCCATCTGTGGAGATATTCAGAAGCTCTCTGGACACGGTCCTGGGCTACTTTCTCTAGCTGACTCTGCTTAAGAAGAGGGGGGTTGGACTAGATGATCTCAAGAGGTCCCTTCCAACCAAATGGTTCTGTGTGATTCTCTGCAATCTGATGGCATATTAAGGATTTTGTATTGCACCATTTGTTCAGTGCTATGGATCAGTAATAACTGTTGTTTCAAAACTTAATTTTATCTTGTTAATACTTCTGGACACCTTCCTCCCAGTTGACATACTGTGGGTTTTACCAGACAATTCAATGGAAGCCATTGATAGAGAGTCAAAGACAAAGGGACTCCTCTGTAGACAGCTAATCTTAAATCTCTGAAACCATGCCTCATGGCAGGGACAACAGACATTAGTTTTCTAAATGAATATACCTCAAAGCTGGACTAGTGATGGTGTATCCCCTTAGCCATAGGCGTAAGCATTGGGAACAAGCTGCAGATGTGACATTCCTGGCTGGGAAAGCAACAACTGAAATGCACATTAGATATCATATTCTGTCTCTTGGCTGCTTAAACTCATGCCCATCTGTCAGTATGGCAGTATGCCGTTAACAGTGCTATATGCCAGTTTTTCAGGTCTTGGGATAAACTGGAGATACACTTAGGTGGGAAGCTTGAGCACGACACTAAACATAATCTCTTCTGCAGGAGTCACTGCTTGGATGGTGGTATGAAGATGTCAATGCCCGCCTCTTCTTGTGATTTTACTTACTGACATAAATGCCAAAGATGTGATAGATAAGGAGAGAAAACGAAGAAAGTGTTTGGGAGCTGTAGCTGCCAGGACAGTTTGCATTTTGTGGACAGTGTGAAAGATTCTTTAAGACTGCAAGCAATGTAAAACACAAGCTTTGAGGTCCAGGAGTATACAGAATATTTTCTTCACAAGCTGAATGCAGAGGATATACTTTTATGAAAGGAATTCAGGAGACAATTTCAGCTACAAATATTCCAGACTAGCTCTCAATGCCATTTTGTGCAGCTAAAAACTGAAGCTGCAGTACAATGAGTGTTATCAAGCTGTGATTGTTAAAAAATTATTTTGCTAGTCAGCTTTTTTGTTATCTCTTTACACAGATAAATTTCAACCTGCCTATGAACTGTTTGCTTGCTATCGGTAGCATTTCAGTAGTGTGAAGTGTCCTTTATCAGAGAGGGTTTTGCTTCTTGGTATCAGCTCTGCTACAGTAAGGAAATTATGTTCTTAACATGTTTTACTAGAGATGAATGTAAAGTTTGGCATGAGCTTAAGTGCTTTGTTGAACTGAACACTGTGAGTATATGTTGAACTGAATACTGTGAGTATAATCTTCATAAATTGCTTGCATTAATCAAAAAGTGCTAATTAGTAAATAAGCTTCATTTTGGAAAAGGCTGCATTCATTTATTAAGTTAAATAAAAAGCCTCTTCCCTCTGAGTGGCCCTCAGAGTGTGACAGCTCACAGCCCAAATATTGAGGCGAGCTAAGAGCTCCTTATTAAATATTTCCAACAGGTAGATCTCACCAGGAGGAGGTGGAGCTGCCTAATGTTCCATTATGTGTTGGGTGTTGAATATCTGCGGAGAAGCAGGGCAAAACAGGCTTTCAACAGCAGCATAACTGTTGAACTTCATGGAACATTGTTTCTTCTGTAGTTTTTCTTTTTCACACTATGGGGCTGTAGCTGAGAGCCTCAGACCTTGTCCATCATGATTAAATGGATCATGTCCAATTGAGCCCATGCTCAAAACTCGTTGTCTGGGACTACTGAAAAGAATGGACTTTATTTCGCTTGAGTCTGCAGCCTTGTGAGCTCCATGGAAGCAGCTATCATCATGTTCTGCAAGGCTGAGACAATAGTGTATGTGTCCACTGCTCTTCCATGTGTAAAACAGCCCAGCTTAAGCGGAGCTGGAGGAAAAGTAAGGAGAAAGCACCAGAGGTGCTTCTGGTGTTTGAATGGTTTTGCATCAAAAGTCTGAAGGTAGGAGACTGACAGTGAACTGTAACCATGGAGATGCCTACCAGTTTTTAAGTTTAAAAAAAAAAGAAAAAAAGAAAAAAAGTGGATTTCTCTTTTAGGAAAATTGCTGCAGTGACAGTATCAGTCTGCTGGAGTTAATCCGCCTTTCACCCCTGTGCATGTGTGTATTCTCCATACAGGGCGCAGGAGCAGCTTGCATATACACTCTCTGAGCCCTTGTATAGTTGAGCCACTGTCAGTGTGGCCGACTTCCACATGCAGTCAAGAAGAACAGGAGCAGAGATGGCTCCATATATGAATGGTGGCATGATAGAGTTGTGCCTGCAGTGTGGGATTTCAGCTGGGGAGTGGGTTTAGTCCTCCTTCTTCGTAATCCTAGCCTCCCCATCCCCTATTTACATAGATCCAACTGATTTCAGCTTCACTCTAACCGATTAGATTTGGCAAGTGGGTTCTGGGAATTGGAGAGGAGCTTCAGTACAGTAGTAAGGATGTAGGTGTTGTCAAGATTGCAGCAGGAGTGACAGACAGTTAATGAGCAGGACAGACACCTTTAGCCTACCCCAGGAAAACTGTGTCTGAAGAAGAAGGAAATATTATGTCAATTTTCGATGCAATAGGAGGTGCCTGTCTGCTTGTCCATCTGCCTACATGTTGCTCTTACATTGCTCTGGTGAATGGTGAGAGGAATGCTTTCTATATTCAATACATGAATTCTCACACCCACCCTCCCTATGCCCCAGTGCATAAATACTCTTGTTCCCATTTTATAGATATGAAAGCTGTGCTTTACACTGAAAAGTGAGATGCTTGCAAAATCTGCAGCAGGAAATTTATTTTTGAACAAATTAAGCTCTGCAGGGAGTCCAGCATTTATGTTCTAAGCTGGGCAGTCCACTCAAATAAGTACTGATTCCCCAGAAATATTTGTAATGAAATGAGTGGAGAGAGAAATAGAATTTCTGTATGAATTGTTCATGACATTGCCACTCAAACTATTATTGAACTGTTCAACTTGAGACTTACCAACAGATTTGACAGGAAATACTCTCCTGGAAATTTTATGAGATCTTCATTCTTCCTGCCAGAATGTGAATATTAAGTACATAAAAGTAAGCTTCAGCCTGTAGTTTTAAATAACTTTTACATTTATTTTTTGTCTTTTATAGCTCTTTGAGATGCAAATTTGCTTCCTATGCTCAAACTTCTGTTGTCTTTTATAGTAGCTTTCTCAAAATAAACGGAACCCTGCTGACCTTGACAAACACAAATTTTCATTAGAAACAGTTGAGCATTTTTTTTTTAATATAAAAAAAATCTAAGCAGGGTTTGTCCCTCAGTGTTTGAATGTATGACATCTGAAACAGTTTTATAAATAGTAAACAGAATCACCTGAAAAAAGAAAAAGTATTTCAAAAACATTGATGATGGTAATGGAGATACAATTTTAATCATGAGACTAGAAGTTTTTTGCTTTATTTATGCTCTTTTAAGATCATACAGTTCAGTTAAAACATTCTAAATAGTGATATACCAATAATTTAACAATGTAAATGTGATAATTTTTTTTTTTTTTTTATGTTGAAAAGGAAAGGCTGATTTTTCTTCTACAGCAGTGATTGATCATATTATCTTTTATTTAGTGCACAGTTTTCTGCTTAGTGTTTTTAGAAGCGGGGTTTAAAAATACTGTAAAATGTAAGTGAGACCAGGTGAGCCCTCAACTGTTGTATCTGTCAACCCGAAAATAAAAAAAAACAAAGTAAAAAAAAAAGTCAAACCACATTTCCAAAGGAACACTAGGGAGCTTTCTGTGGCAGTTGGCAGCTACATAAAGGCATTATTTTGCAGATATTATTGTTGATAGGTTTGATATACAGCATGGTTTGTCTGAGCCAATGGGATATTGTCCTCTTAACAAATCTCATCATGCCAGCAGTGTTGCTTCTATAGGATGGCTTATCAGCTCCAACCAGAGTCTGCTACACTTGCACTTGCCTTCATAGCCTGAGAGGAAAATAAATTGTTCCCAAGCAGTTAATAAGAAAGAATTATTGTGAGTGAGATGCATGACATTATGCGAATGCATGGTGTTTTACTGACTAAATGTTTCTTTGCAACCGTCCCCATCTTTGCTCACTTGGCAACGTTCCCTCATCTCTCCCCCTCCCTCCTGCAAAAAAAAACCCACCTCAGGTTCAGTGTAAATGAAACGAACATTTCATTCTGGAACAGAATCTCTTTAAACACTGTTACTGATGTGCTATTCTATTTCAAGAAGTGTACTTATGACATTTCTCCTCTGCATTTTAATGCAGACATTGGAGCGGGCTGGAGAAGCATTCCGATACTGTCTGTGTTTGTCATGACAACATGCATCTTCATTTTTGCTATCTATGCAGTTATAAATGAGCATACACAAATACATTACATAGCATATGAATATTAGAACTGAATACAACTCTCCTTTTTCTGTGGGTTAGTGAAGCCACTCCTGGAAAATTAGGGAGGTATAGTACTGAAGGTATGCAGTTTATGGGCCAAATACTTCTCACCTTACAGTTGTAAGTGGGTCCATTTAAATTAATGGAGCTACACACGTAATAACTGTGAGTGGCTTTGGTCTTTTAGTCAATTCCTCACAACCATTGTCTGGGAATCAAAAACAATGGGGTCTTTGATAAACTTTGATAAACATGTGATGACTAATAAATACAAGGGAAATGTAGGCTCATTGTCATAGAGCTTTACTGTCTTTTATGGTGGTATGTACATAAGGTCTTGATTAGCCAAGAAATTATGCATACTTTCAGCTTTACACCCCTGGTCAAATCACATTTTGGGTAAGGAAAAATGCAAGCTGTTTGCTTAACTGTGATTTTATCCAGAACAAATAGGGAAATTAGATATAATATTTTTAATTGCATTTATACAATTCTGATTCTTCATAATTCAGCCATATACCCGTTTGTTATCCCAGTGCTGGGTGTCTCAGAAAGAACTGAGAATTCTTATGCAGAAACCACATCTGAGGGAATTGTTCAGTATTTTATTGCTTTGAAATGGAAAGTGACTGTGAAGATCAAAGTACAAGAGAAAAACACTGATAAATACAACACTATTACAATTCCTGAATGTTCTGAACTTCCTTAGTATCTGTAATCTGTGGATCTCAAAACATTTTCAAATATTATTTAAACCTTTTAACATGTTTGTGGACATAGTTATTCAGGTTCATAGGTAGATAATATTACAAGCAGAAATGATCACCCAGTCTGTGAGAGGCACTAAATGATACAGGTGTCTGTGTTAGCAGGGGACTGACCAAGAAAGTACCTTATAATTCCGCATATTTTTTAGACCACACAGTCAATTTCTAACATACCTGTACCTTTCTTGTCAGTATTCCACTTCCTTTATCCTCACTTTTGTCAGGGTTAGTTTTAGAGCTTGTCAAAACTCATGATGGAAATTTCAAAGATCGTGAATTCAAACTGATGTCATTGTTTTAATGCAAATCAGTATAGATTTTGTTTTTTTCAATAAATATTGGGTTTGTTAAGCCAGTATGAATAAATGCAATCTTCCTAGGACATGCAGTCATTTTATTACAATATTTTGATAATCCATAGGCAAGTTTTGAGATCTTTCTCAAATTCAGTTCAGCCAAAAGTTTCAGGTCCCTTTTCCAGTGAAGCAGCTCACTATATGTATACGAATGTGTATGTATAATATTGAAGCATTGTGCCAAATGTAAGTTCACATACTTTTCCTAGGAGTCTAGCTGAATCTTATCTGTTCTCACTACATTTAAGAAAAGAAATGATTAGGTGTCTGAGATTTGCAGAAACAGTAATCACACAGTGCATCAAATCTGCATGTGTTGGCGAAAATAGTCACAACAAAATGTATTATGCAGAACAACCAGTTGATTTGATTAATTCCTATTCAAAACAGAAAAAGAGTAGGAAGATTTATTTCTTTTTATTATTCTGCACTACTAAAGCAAGTAAGAAGAGAAGGGGATAAGGGATAAATTGAATTCAAATCGAGATTGAGACAGGCAACATTTATAAATTCATATCCATGCTGTTCTCCCAGAGCTTCACAACTAATTGCTTTGAATTTTTCTCTTGTTCTTATCTAGGCCATCCTCCATATGGCTCCATATGCCTGAGTTTTTTCAGCTTGAATTAGTTCTTTGTGTTTTCTCCCCACCTACCCATAACCTTTCTTAAAACTCATACCTGAGAACCTCAGACTTCTCTTCCTTGTGCTATCAACAAAATATTAAAAACGATCTGCATTAAAATACCTTCTAAATAATTTTGTGGCTAAAATGCATGCTCCGTCATTTTACAGCAATTTGCAGTCCAAGTCAGTAGACATCAGCATATCTCTAATGAATTCTGCTCCATGCTGATTCTTGAGCATTGCCATGTCCAGTTCAGAACTTTGAAACAAAATGCACAGAGTAACTAGGAAATCAGAGACCTCCTGAGACTATTTTCATGCAGAGAAACAGCTGGTGCCCTAAAATAGAATCACAGGCTTAAAAGCAGGTAAAAAACAACGTACACTTGTTAACCATGATGGGGCAGAGGGACATTAAAAAATTAATAAAAAACTAACTCCACGTAGGTTTTGGGAGGGGGGGAGATATTTTCGTAAAATGGCTGAGAAGCAACTGACCTCTCAAACAGAGATTTCCAAGCGGGAAAGAGGGAAGATAAGAGGAAAGATAGTGTTTTAAGAGAGCTGCAGCTCCACCAGCAAGAAGAGGTGAGGAAGCACTCTGGACTAGTGTGGTCTCTACGTTCCTGCATTCTTGTTGGTATTATGAAGGGTGTGTGTACGTGTGCCTCTGTGTGTGTGTGTGTGTGCACACGCGCACGCTCATGGGCGTACAGTCCCTCTGCTCACTGATCAAACTGTGATAGCTGCACGTAAGGGAAATGGAAGGGGAAAAAAAAATCACAAAGCACTGCATATGGCTGAATTAGACATTTTTTAAGGCAAAGGGCTAGCTCCTGGCTAAGCTAAATGACAATCTCTTGTCCTAGAGAAACAATTGCCTTTATCAGACTCTACTAATAGTATAGCTGGTACAACCAGCAGTACTAGTAGGCAGGCTTTTACTTTATATCTCACTTTTAGGGCTGGAACAATGTGACAACGTTACTTTCATGTTTATAAAAATACAGGTTTTGTCTAACTGAGGTAGTCCGAACTTCCCTGGGGGAAAAGACGCACTGGACTAAGCACGGGACAAGGAATTCAAATCTTCATTTGAATGCTGAAGAAACAAATCCAGATGAAAACACTGTTCAAGTCCCTTGTATGTTTAGAGTTGCTATGTTAAAGTCTTAGCCAAATTGTGTTACCTATGCTTAGTGACAGTGGCAATTAACCTTAAAATTAAATGTGTCCAAAATTATTTGGATACATTAAACAGGGGACACATTATATCGGTGCAGCTGATGAAAGTATATTCCAGTGGAGTGAATCTGCTTTGCAAGGCTGTACAGTTTTCCAGTAAGAGGCTGAACTGCAGAGTGTATCAGAAGAAGGACAGGTCTGGCTTCCATTCCCTGGTGGAAGAGGTGATACTGTGAGGGTAAGTCTCAGAACTGATTCTAGCTCCCTGGAAATCATCAGTCCCCATCAGCACGTAGACAAATGCATTTATGCATGCAATTAGGTAATTTTTTATCTGGTGTCCTGGTTTCAGCTGGGTTAGAGTTACTTTTCTTCCTAGTAGCTGGCATAGTGCTGTGTTTTGGATTTAATAGGAGAAGAATGCTGATAACACACTGATGTTTTAGTTGTTGCTAAGTAGTGCTTAGACTAGTCAAGGACTTTCTTTTTCAGCTTCCCATGCTCTGCCAGGTGCACAAGAAGCTGGGAGGGGGCACAGCCCAAGATAGTTGACCCAAATTGACCAAAGGGCTGTTCCAAACCATGTGACGTCATGCTCAGTATATAAACTGAGGGGAGTTGGCTGGGGGGCAGTGATTGCTGCTTGGGGGCTGGCTGGGTGTTGGTTGGCAGGTGGTGAGTGGTTGCAT
>VYZW01056187.1:0-11060 GCA_013401315.1 Balaeniceps rex
GCTTCAGCCCCTGTTCTGGTTGGTGATGACTTTACAGTAAGGCAACACTCACAGGCTTCGTTTGATGCTAAGCACCTAATTCCAATTCATCACCTTTTTATTTGGAGGTTTTGGGCCCCAGAGGAGTCTTATCAGTCCCATTTATCACCTTCATAAAAAACAGCAAAGGATTTGCTTTGTCAGTTCCCAGATTGAAACCAAATTAAATGTTAAAACATAACTGCTTCAGAGGTAGGTATTCCAATAACTACGTGATTTTTCTCGTAAGCATTCCCATAAATTTGGCAATTCTGGTTACAGTGCATTCAAGTAATTAAAAGTATTACTCAGTTATGCATAGGTCAACAACTTAGAGGTAATAGAAACCACAAAGAAATTGTAAATCAACTGGATTAACTAAGCGATGGAACATTTTTACTGCTTTGAAAAGCAGCCTCTAGCTGCAACTGAAAAATGCCTGAAGCACAAGGATCTTCTTTCTTCTCCTGTCACATTCAAGACTTCAGCACCAAGCTATGCTTTCCTTCCTTTGTCCTGAACCGTTCTGGCTGTTATATAAAGTGACAGATTGCACACAGATGAATTATCACTGTGGGTACACTACGATGTCAGATATGGGTAAGTTTTAGCATTTAATGAAACAAAAAACAACAAGATTTCATGCATGATAGCATCAGGGTACCTAGGTTCTCCCCTGCCCATAGCTCTTATGCCCAAAGGGGAGGAGGGAGCATATTTCAAGATACTTAACTTGCGGTACTCCTTGACAGTTTTGCTTTAAAAAAAAAACAACAAACAAACCAACAAAACATCAGCCCAAGTTTAGATTTAACCTAGTAAGTGAATGAATCTGGCATTCAGCCAACAGAATTTACTGTTTATGTCGGTCTCAATGAAGTGCACTTGAGCACAAATTCTGAACGTGTCACACATCACTGAGTTAGCTGCCATACCTTCATGGGGTAAACATTTAGCAGGTTCATTTTCTGCATACTATAGAGGACTTCAGAGACAGCTTGAATAATACAGACTTTACCACAGCAAAAAGCAGAAAATAAAGCGCAAGCCAACCTTTAGACTAGAGACATAAAAAGCCCTATAGTAACAACGTCAATTTTGATGTGATGCAACAAACTAAGAATAAATTTAAAATTCTGATGTGCATACAAGTGCTTGACAAAGCAGAAAATATACCAGACAAACATTCAAGCTCTTCTGGAAGCTTTAAAGTTACAAACATGCAATCCTTAAGATATTTAATGGTTAAAAAAATAACTAAAACAGTGACATGAGACTGATACAAGCTGCCAGTACTCAGGATTTCTAAAGTTTGTTTTGTGATTACAGCACAGTCTCCAAGACTACTACTTTAGGGGTTCAAAAAGAACAAACAAACATTTATATCAAGTTGCAGTGCTTGTTGTTACAGGAGATGCCCCAGATACCATTAGCATCATAACTTATGGGTTTTTTAATGCTTTGCTCCCCCCTCTTCCCATCTTAAATCAATCTTTATAGAGTACTTTGGCACAAAGTGTTTTGCAAGGCTGCTAGTCAGTGACAGCAGCAGACAAAAAACAAATCTGACTTCAGAAAATATTCATTAGAACTCATCAGTGAAGCAAGGCATGCTGGATTATCAAAGGAAATAAAACTGACAACAAGAAAAGGTAAAAAAAAAAAGCACAAAAAGCTGTACAAAGACATCTGCACCATAATGAAAACCAAGCACTGAAGTGAAAGACAAGTGCACGGACGCCAAGTTGGGAAGTATCTCATTCCCAAACGTGAGCACCAGACATCTCTGCTGTACTTTTGCCGTCCTTGTATTTTGAACAGGTGCAATGAAGTGCAGTTAGAGAAGATAGCTTTATTTCAGTCCATCATTACGCAACTCAAAGAAAGTGTCTTTAGCTATTAACATCCTAATTGAACATCTGAGGATATTCTTATACAACCATCATAGCCCCTACCTTCGTATCACTTGGTGATGCTTTCAGTTACACAAAGATAAACATTACAATTACACAGAATTAGCCTGTTATTTTACACTTAATTTTTATTTTCATCTTGGTACCCCTACATATACTGCCAAAAAGCAAATCCTCCCTGCGTGGAAGATCAAGAAACATGTACAAGAAAAATCTTACTGGGTCTGAAACACCCATCTAGCCCAGGAGCCACCTCTAGGCATGGCCAGAGGCAGAGGCCTGGGGCATAACCCAAAAAGGCAGGCAGATAAACACAACTTTCCTACTGTAGCGTCATACCTGTCAGCAACCAGCAGCTTGAGAAGTTCCTGCACAAGAAGGGGTAACTTAGTGTTTAATAACTCAAGGGAACTTTCTTCCAAGAACTGGTCCAGTTTTCTTTTAAAGAAATTACTCACATCATGTAGTTCTGAGACTGTCAAATTCTGGCTGGTTAATTCTGAGTCAATTACCCAGGGAGGAACCAGTTTTCAAACTACTAAATATGAAGCATCAACCACCCTGGCTGCTAAAGAGATATGAATTTGAATCTCTAGAGCAGACCCGATTTAAGAACTCACATTAGGAACACCTGGAAGCCACCACAAGCATGAAGGAGCAGCTAACAGGGAGTTAGTCTTCTCCAAGAACCACAGTGAGCCACTTGCAAGAGAATGCTTTACATTCCACTAACTGGAAGCCACTGAACTTCTAGCATTTAATCATACAGAATAACAAATGTCCTCAAAGCATATTCAAGCTGCCGAACTATGTTAGTATTGGGACAAAGAAACATGTTAAAAAAATTGAGTAAAATATCTTGGGGGGGGAAGCAGTAATTAAGATCATTGGTCCTGAATATGTATTGCCAATTAGAATATTTACTGGTTACTGCTTTTTGTATCATGGAGTTCAGTAAAATCAGATTAAGCCTACATGAGACAAGCCTACTCTCTCTTCTACAGGTAAGGCATCTCTTTACCCTAGTTATATGTTATCCTAGTTATATGTTATCCTAAAGCAAGTGCTCCTTTCCTTTGCTGTAGCACCTGTGAAATCCAAACCAGCAGAATCTCTGATTAATGAGGAGCCTGATTAACATGGACTGACACAGCACAATAACAGCAGCTCAGCATTTTTTGCTGCAAGGGATTGTCAATTTATTTTGCATGTTACATCAGCTGAATACAAAATTAGTAATGAAGGATTTATGGACATTCAGCCAGATTGGAGAGAAAGGAACCCCTTCCATCCACACGTGTGTTTGGTTGTGTTGGTTTTTTTTTTTAACCTATGCATGCAAGAGAACTTGAGAGTACTATGATGCTGTGATTCACAGGTATCAATTATGAAGTTGACAGTCATATAATCCATGAAATGAGGCCCACTGTTAAGGGTAAATTAATTTCAACAGACAAATGGAGCACAAAGCAGGACTCACAACCCTTCCTATTGAGAAGGGCCATCCAAAACCTTCACAGAACAACTCCAAAACAAATCTGCATCCTGCCCAAACCTCCAAACTGAGACTCATCACTAGTTGTGGGCTAACAGGTACTGGTTACAGCTATTCCTGGATACCAGAAACTCCTCAGTAATACAGGAACTTTATGAGACTAAATTACAGCTGACATTCCTTTGGCATTTGGTGACATCCATATTAAATGAGTAAGCTAAAGTTTTACAACAATGTTGTTTTAACCATTATCAAGATAGGAAGAATTTTTCACTCTACAGCTCTCTTCCCCCAAATTTTTCCTTTCTTTCAGATTCCACAGAGCAGCCTGCACTCAAGCAGCAGTTCAGGCCCAAAAAGCTTTGGGCTCTGTGAGGCTAGCATCTTATTTTTAAGAAGTCAACCTGTCTTGAAAAGGAGGCAAGTAGTAGAACGATGCAGCACCACCTCCGAGACACTACACAAGCACAAATTCATACCCTTTTGCTATCACGAGCACAGCAGTTGTAACATGACCTTCGATGCTCTAAAGCAAGCCACAGAGACCAGAGACTGGGTTTCTCTGCCACGCCCAACATTTTCCTGTGGAGGGAGCAACACTCTGCCATCCTGATTCTCTTCATTTAGGTCAGACACTCTGCGAGGCGAGATCTAGCTGAAAAATTATTCTCTGATCTTTACATCAGAATAAAGCCCTCCAGGAACCCATTGCTACCAATGGCAAGGCCACTCCACCAGGCCTGAGCATTTGGCTCCCGGATGGGAGGTACTGCAGCAGGAGCTCTCAGGAGCAGCGCAATGCAGGCACAGCGCATGCAGAAGAAAGAAGGGTGCAACTTGCTGCTGAAACTGAAACTTCAGAATCTGACAAGTATTCTGTGCATAATCTGTTCTCATACAAATAACTTTCATGGTGCTGTGAAACCTACTCAAATATGCTGGACTTCTGTGAACGTACGCAAGCGCTTAAAGAGGTCTGACAGGAAAACGGCAGCAACAAAATAACACTGCAGGTAGCAAACTAAATGCCTTGCCCGTTTTGAGCCACTGATACTACAAGGTTTTTTTCCTGTGATGAATCCCATCAGTGGCCCACCGTAAGTGATTAAGCCACATTAGTTCACATGTCAACAATACCCTAACGTTAAGTATTAGTTCCTTTAGCAGGCATTGGAATACAGCGCTAATCCTATACTTGATAATTTTTACTGTGAACATTTAACTCTTGCACAGCTCTTACCCTGCATCTATTTTGGTATTCTTCTAAATTGAATGTGTTCGGCAATGGTTATTTCAGAAAAGACTAAAAGTCACAACCTTCAGTTTTCTTACGTGGCTATGTAACAACAGCAAGCAGTTCTGAAATTAGCTGCTTCTGACAAAGCATTTTCTTCAGAGACCTTCTGACTGTATTTTCATTTCTTCCCTTATCAGTAAGGAGCACAGAATGTGACAACATTGCAGACGTGCTGCAATGCCCCTCTTTTAAACCAGAAACTGGGACTTCAGTTCCATAACCAGTAATTATAAGTCGTTTTCTTGAAATTAATTGCTCTAATCAGGTAAGTAAAAGCTATGGAGGTTATTTGGGAGACCAAAATAGAGGTTTGGAATAGTATTACTGCATCTCACAGAGGAAGAGAGATTATTTTTATATATGCTATTATTAATGAGACTGAGAAATGTATTTATCATGAAATTAAATATTAAATAACAGAATCATAGGAAAACCATCTAACTACAGATTTGGAAACTAGAAAAACACATCAGTGAACTAAAATATCTAACAACGAGAAGAAAAGAATAGAAATAAAAAGGCAAGTGGAAGCAGGGAAGGAACAGGGAGAAAAAGTAGTCAGAGAAAATAGCAAGGAGAGCAAGGCATTAAATAGAGAAGGGTCAGGAACTGCATGAGGGAGTGAAGAGGATAAAGGAATTATGGGCTAAAAATACCCAAAAGAAAGGTAACAGCAGATGTTATTTTTTTGGTACATTTAATACAACATCTGAAAAACAGAAAGAACATTTCTGGAAATGCCAGATTTTTCTGGAAAAAGAGAAGTATAGGAAGGGAAGGATTAAGAAACTAAATCTACAGTGAGCAGCTGCCAAAGCCCTGCAATTTCCCTTGGCAGACCAGCACTTCGATTCATAACCCAATGCCATGACATCACTGTCTCATGATGACAGCTTTTGGAAAAGAGGAAAAAAAGAGGGAAAAAAACCCCGAAGTTTCAGACTCTCAATCTCTCCTCTGCGTACGTGAGCAAAAACATCCAGCCTATGACGACTCTCTCCTTAGTGCATGCTCCAAATACAATGTGCTAGAGAAATACCTTAACCTAGGGTACCAGAAGTAAAATGGTTATGTTAGCCAAGATCTTTACATGGCTCAGCTTACCCCACTGGAAAGGGCTAAGGTGGCAATGCTATGGTAACTCATTCCAGAACGACTCATACAGCCCTGAACTGTGCTGTGCTGCATTTTGTAGCCATGCACAAAAGCCTCTCTACCATGCAAATTCTCCTGCCAGGAGCACTGTAGTTCAGTATAGCACCAGCAGCCCTTGGTTGAACCACTACGGCAGCTGCCTTTCAGCAGAGGTGGGTTAAACAGTGCAGCAATTAAAAGCAAAAAGCCAGCCTATACCTGTCTTTTCACAATCACAACTGATTTGGTCACCGCAAGCATGAGGATTTTTTTTTTTTTTTTTTTTTGAGAGTGGTATTCTGTGTGAGCTGCAAACAACAGCACTATTTTCACTCCTCTTCAGAGCACAGTGAGGAAGAGAGAGCAAGCATGCATTTGAGCGGGGAGGACAGATGGACGGACACAAAGCTAGTTTACTGACCTAACTGCATTTCAGCTGTAGTTAATAACGGCTAACACTTCATGTTGTTCACTGAAAAATGCACCAGAAGCAGTAAGGATGATGGGTTCTAAGTGTATTCCAAAAAGTCTCTGTACTTCTGGCTTCTGAATACCAATTTATCAAGTTATAAGAACTGAGAGTTCTTGTTTCCAAGGTGCCTGAAAAAATATCAAAGTTTATTACTTTCTCCTTCAGTGAACAGCTCAATATCCCATTAAACATTTGCTGTGATCCCTATTGGTACATACATACTGATCTAAGTCCAAAGATATAAGTAATCTGCTCAGGCATTCATGGCAACAGGCTTTCCATTGACAAAGGCTCAGCTTTCCATGTTTTAATAAAAGGCACGAACGTAGCTAACAAGACAAGTTAAATAACACTCTTTTCCTCTCACACCATTACACATATTCCACTATTGTATTTCGCAATGGGCTCCAACTAATTGCCATGAAAGGTTCTCCTACTTCATCCTGCCCACATGTTCTTGCCTTCTCCTTTGCGTTGGATCTGATGGAAAACCAAAAATTATTACCTGCTACACCATGTGAACAATATAAAAGTGAAGGCAGAAATGAGTCACTAGCAGAGGGGGAAGGGTGGGAATATATAAACATTTTTCATTCTAGGCTGCTTTCCCCTTCTTTACACACACACACAAAATGCCAACTCCACTATCAGCATAAGGTCTTCCAGGAAACACCAGACAGATGTGCTACCACCAAAAAGCAAATGTGAAATTTTGTTGTTGTTATTGTCTGTCTGGGTGTTTTGTTGTTAAAGGGCGGGGGAAGGAATAAGAAAAGCAGATAAGGAAGAAAATATTCAGGCCATTTTCCTGGCTAATGATCTTTTCTAATGATACCCATCATAGCAGTAGAATTTCCCTTTCCCAGCCTACAGCTAAGTGTGTGGCATGTCTGATTCAAGACTCATTGCAAACTGCCAAGCAGAGGGCATGCTCAGTAATACAGATACAAACAGGCTGATATTTACCTGTGCCAGAAGTTTATCAGAACAGTTGAAGAACCACATTCCAAAGAAGATAAGCAGGCAGACAGAAAGGACAACAGAAAAGACAAGAGAAGAAAAAAAAGACTAAATTATAATCAAAGCTATCACATTAAGAGATACCAACAGTAAGTACAATTAACACAATACCCGTTACTTCAAGGTTACTTGCGAAGTCACTGAATCATTTGTGTCTAAGAGCAAGGAGGTATTGACAGAGATACAGCATTATCCAACTACTGTACTAAAAAAAATATGGTTAATTCATGGATTTGTCACCTGCAACGCTGTCCGGTCCATTCAAAAGAACCCTTCAAAATAAGCACATGGTTAAAAAGAAAAAAGTCTGCTTGCAATCTTACTGAAAGTAATTCACATATCGGCTATCAAGAGGTGTTTCCCAAAGCTCATAGGCAAGGTTATATGTCTAGAGGGTAGTACTCAGCCTAAGGCTCACTGTCCCTGCCTTTCTCTCCACTAATCACAGAAGCAGCCCAATCTCCTGCACTAAGGTTAGCCTTTATAAATATCCTCCCCTCTTATAAAGCAGTTTTTCCAGTGGCCAGCATAAACCAAACTCTAAAAGGGAAGCTCATAAAACAAACAAAAACCACACATACAAAAAAAAAAATCAATTCAGTGGACTAAGAGAATTCTGGGAGCTAAAAGCCATTAGGCACAGCACTTAATGACACTCTGACTTCACAAGGTTACTCAAGCCGAGGCCCTTACTATGAAGGAGCTTCGTAGCACCTTTTCTGTTCCTGTGCTTCGTTCTCCTGGTTTCTGAGTCTGTCCACTTCTCCTTCCCCACCTCCCCCGTATTCTTTTCTCTGTCCTTTCTGATACTTTTCCCTTTGGTTTAGTAGACTGGCACATAGTAAAGCTTCCAGGTGTTTCCCCTGCCCGCCCCCAGAAGACACAGTCGGCAATCAAGTTCCAAGCATAAAGGTAGTGTAAGGAGATGGGTAGATGGTGAGGGCAATGGATATCAAGCATGCATAATTTATCTGAGCTACAGCTGTCGCTGTACAGAACGAAGAAAAATTGTTTCTTCTAGCATACCACACTGTAAGGAAAGCTGAGATCCACAACACACAAAAAAAAGATCAGTCTGGCACGTTTAACAAAGCCAAAGGTAACAGGGGAAAAAAGCCAAGACAAAAATCATTAGTCTGTCACCTTTAATAAAGCCAAAGGTAACGGGGCGGGGGGAAAAGCCAAGAAAAAAAAATCATTATATATTATCCTAAACTGCACAGACTAACCCTAAAATCATTTTAGGTTCAGGTATTTTTACATTCAGCTCAACAGCTCCAAAAAAGTGCTCAAAATCTAGCAACTCCCATTGCTCTCAAGAAGAGTAGCTAGAGTATGATTTTTAAAGACCTGAACCTTTGTTCAATTGCACAGCAAAAGGTATCTGAAGAAACTGGAACACTATAGTCTTAACTCTGTTTTATCACTTGTCTCAATTACTTTCTTGCCAACCTGAATTAAGAGAAAATTAGATAGTTTTCAGTCTCAAATTGCTGATTATGCTCATGCATAAAAGAAAGTTTTCACCAGAATTAAAAGTTATTCCACATAGCACATTGTGGTTTTTAAAGTAAGTGGTTACTCATGCTGACTTGAGACTCCCTTCATTTACCAATTAGGTGGCTGCTTTTTTCTTCTGCGAGGCCCCTACTTGTGTAATAGCTCAGCTGCCTATAAAACACTCATACATCTCCATACAACAACCATGAAAGACAAATTATCAGTTTTTGCTACAAACACTCCTCTAAATGCACAAAACCAACTTTTGCTGGTTTTCTTATCCTTTACTTCTGCAGCAACTTAATTTTATAACAATATGAAACCACCACTGATACCAGCACTAGAAATAGGCACCTAAAATAGCAATGCAGCTTTTTAAAAAAAGACAAAACTATCCTTTGACCATGTACGTAATGTTTGAGGAAAACCAAAGAAGAGGTCATGCATATTTTTAAACTTCCCATACAGCACACTGCACACAAAAATAGGAATCAGAAGTGCACAATGCTTGTGTAACCACAAAGTCTTCGATCTCACTGCAGGAAGGCTCAACGTTATCCACACCAACCCTGCCCCTGGAGGGCTCTTTATATGTGGAATTAACTGTTACAGTCATGCTAAGACAGAAGAGCCTCCCCGTTTACAACTGGGAACTTGAACAAGATATAAAGTGTAAATACAGTTACAGACCACACTATTTTTCTCCCAAGTATCATGGGATTCTATGATTAATGATTCTATGATCATACAATTTGGGAGTTATTCAGCCACAACAATAATTAAGGATGTCTTGAGAGTACCATACCTGAGCAAACTCTGGTCCAATACACTACATCACTGACACCGCAGCCTGAGCTGAACATAACTCAGCCCTGGCAGTTTTGAAGTTTTTTCTGCCTTTTCTTCCTTTAATGCTTCCCTCCTGTTGGGGTCCGTGGGCTTGGAGAGACAGCCACTCCTCTAGTCAGAGACACATCGCTGGCTTGCAGAGGTTGGGCAAGCCCCTAATGATGACTTCTCCCCAGAAGTCTAGCTCTAAACATCTTCTAAGTTAAAAGCTGAATAAAAATGAAATTTAAATAAGCAACCCTGAACCACGACTCTGCAGAGTCAATCTATAAAAAGGTGAAACAATGACCATCACACAAATGCAAAATAGCCAGATTTAGTGTTGGAAAAAGCAACTGTAATGTTATTAGCCACTCCCATCAACCCTCCATAGAAGCCCATATATAAGGTCAATGGATAGCTCTGCCTAATTTACTGACTGCTATTTCATGACTGTCATATGCCAGGAGAGTCTGCATCCTTGTAGATCATAGCGGAGTGTCACTGTCCACTGCCCACTAACCCTAACTGCTGTTGGTTTGGTCAGATGTGGATACAGCTGTGTTTCCGACTACCAGTACATAGAGACACGAGTTATTCTTGACCAAAGGTGTTTTCGGTTTTTACTGGCTATCAAATGACGTTCAGACTGAATCCTGCTTCTAGTGAAACAAGCTACTTAAGAGTAAAACCCAAATCAATAGTTCAGAACATTAAGATCTCATGGGACAATGAAAACCCCCAAATCATGAAAATTCCTCATATTCTGCCCATTTTGGTCACTCTGCACTGTCAACACTGAACTCCATCACCTTTTTTCAAGGAAACGAGGGCTTCACCTTCTTCCCCCTTGCAAGGCCTTTCCTCTGATACTGCATTTGGTGTAGCTGCACTCCCGAGATTAAGCTTCCGCTAAGAAAAACCTCAAGTTATGGACAGTTTCTCACAATTCCCGAGGATCCTATTTCCGCACAAGCACCGCTTCTGCTAAGCAGGCTTATTTAACCCTGTTCACGTTAACCCGACAAAATTTAGAGAAGCAAAGTCTAAGGCCGAAAACGCACCTTCACTGCTAAAATCGTTTGTTTACGCACACCAACTGCTAAGAGTTTACAAGCGAGGAGGGAGGCAGCGGTGACTCGACCCCGCCACCTCGTGGCCGCTGCGAGAGGGAAGCCACGCTCCCCGCCGCCGGCCGGACCCTCCGCAGCGGGAGGCTATCGCCACCCGCACTCCTCCGTACCGTGCGGGGGGGGTCGCCTCCCACCCACTCTCTGCACAGCCACGGATCTGGAGTGGGGGGGAAATAACCCTCCCGGAGGCGGTGAGCTGCTGGAGCGCCCGCCCAGCCGCGGGGAAGGCCGGGGCCCTGCCGCGGCCGCC
>VYZW01056190.1:0-58593 GCA_013401315.1 Balaeniceps rex
GGGGCGCCCCGCCGCGGCGCTGCTGCCGGGTCCCGGGCGGCGTGCCCTGCCCTGCCCTGTCGTGCTGTGCCCTGCTGTGCCGGCGCGGGGAGGGGAGGCGGGGAAGGCCGGCTCGGCGGGGCTGGCCGCGGAAGTTGTCCGAGCGGCGGCCGCTCGGCACCCGTTCATGGCCCCTGACACGAGTGGCCGGCCCACGCGCGACCCCCCGCATGCGGCGCGGCTGCTGGCGGGGCGCTCGGCACGGTCTCGGTATCAGTCGGTGTCAGCAACGAGGCGGTCCGGGGCTTGGCTTCGGAGCCCTTCCCCGCGGCCGGGTGGCACCGCTGGGTGCGAACTTCTTTTGCAGAAACGTGAATTTCTCCTCCTTTTCCGCGGGAGAGGAATGTAGGGCGGGTTGGGCGCTGTCAGGGCGCAGAAGTGCTTCATTTTTCTGGCCCATCGCAATATGGGGGGGTAACGAACAAAAACTCTTAGCCAGATGTTTAAATACCAGAGAGGTGATTTGCAAGTAAAATTAATTGGCAGTTAACCAGTTAATAAATGGATAATGCCTACTCATCCTTCTGCTGACTTTACCGAGCGGTTTTCATATCTGCCAGTCAACTAGCCAGGCTTGACTATTCGAGACGTAAACTTAGCGGGGTTAATACCTTCGCCCAGTAAAATCTGACCTGTACTTGCTGTCCCAGCGCATCAGCACTGCTCACGATTCGGGTAGTTACTGGTGAGGTTCGTAGACTTTTACAGAGTAATATGATAGCAGCAAAATAAATATGATGACCCATAACTAAACTATTTACGGAGAACGTCACAAATTGCTTAACTGTGTGATTAATGATTTAAGCAGGTAATCACTAGGGGTGAAGTTTTATATCTTTGACAGCTGTAATTTTGCTGTAAGTGTCTAATGGGAAGAGGGGAGAGTTCACCTGGCAAGCTTGGGCCTGGCCCGCTGGGATGCTCAGTGAGGCCATCCTGCTGCCTGTACCCCTCCTGCCTGGGGCACCGGCCCACAGACCTCCCCCGGGGGGCCTGCCCCTGCCCTTGCTCGGGGTGCAGAGCCACGATGAAGTGACCCGTCCCTATAATGCCGGTGTATGCGTGAACTGCTCCCGCATGCAGTATATGCAGCTAGTTGCTGTGATTGCTTACCTACTAGGTGGTCTCGTTTGGATGTTAAATTGGATCAGAATGGAGCCATTTCCTTAATAAGCCACATCTATCTAGAAATAAACCCATTTCACTTTGTTACCCACTGAAGTGACGGGGCGTGATGTTCCCTGGTTGGTATGTTACCTCTTTTTTCTAAGGCTTGTCCAAGGTACATACTTAACAACTGAAGTGCTGCTTCATCAATGCTCCATGCATGCATATGCAGCATGGAAGTTAAGTTATGCGGCTTCACTTAAAACAAATAAATATATTTGTTTAGAATTTAGATAAGTGATTTTTCATATGAAGAAAATATGTTGTATGCGTTTTTCATCTATAACCAATAGTCTGATATACTTTGGAAAAATTAAAGACTTAAATATACCCTACTCAAAAGTTTTGGCGCAAATAGGTGCTCTTATGATCTGTTCTGCTACCATTGATAAGCAGCTTGTGTTTCTGAAGTTGGGAGACTCCCACGAGGAACTGAGCAGCGCTGTCGGCATGGTAGACAAACCAGTGTATCTCGAAAAGCCAAAAAAGCTCAAATACAAGTAATGCACTTCACTGTGGAAGTCGGCCTGAGTGAAGAGTGGAGGATCGGCCTCTCGGTGAAATGATAAGGCCAGAGCTTAATCACTCTGCTATCAGCGTATGTCCTGCCATTGGCATCCCTCCCCGGGGGAGAGGGATGGGGCCAGAGGGTAGCTAGGTAGGCATCCTGCCTCCCCTGTTTACGTCACTCCCGCATGGGCCAACGTGAGCGTAAATAAACCACAGCATGACTAACCTCTCTACCTAACATTGACTCATGTTGTATTTGGATAGACAGAAAACGTCTCCATGTCTTATCCATTTAATTTTCTCAACCTTGATTGCTGATCACATGTCTCTCAGAATAGGCCAGTATGCCCTCTACGCCGGTATGCATTTAAGACCATAAAGCAAGTCTTTGTTTCAGGTTTGTTTCGCTTTTGGGTAGTGCTCAAGTAGCCTCAGTAGAAAAAGAATTCTTGGATTTTTAAACTCAAAACTCCATTACTTCTGGCCATTTTAATATTTCCAGTGATATAGTGAGGCTTGCCATTATAAATTGAGCTTGTAACTTGGCATCTGGTAGGGAGGGTGAGAAAAGTGTAAGAAGAGTGGTCTTCTTGTAAGAGTGGTAATGTACTGTAGGTTTCCTAAAGCAGTAAGATAATACTTTGCTGTGAATATTTTAATCTTATTTTATTTTTTTTGTTTGTTCTAATCAAGTGGGGAATATGTTGCTTAAAAACTTACTCGGCAAAGTGTTCGACAAGTTCCCAATTCTGTAATGGGACAGTAGTAAACTAAAGAAGAAGGACCCTGGGATCTGTAACATCATCATGAGATTCTGGTGCTGGAAGGTTGTGTGTCCTTATGATGTGTCACAATAACTTGCGAGATAAGGCAGTTTCATTTCAGCTTCCTTAGAAATACATTTGTTTTTTGTTTTTTGTTTTTTTTTTAAAAAGCAAGCAGTGTTTGATAGATACAAAATAATTGTTGATATGGAAACAGTTTGTTTCCTCCCTTTGCGTTTTTTTTGGGGCTGCATAGCTTCCAATGAAAAATTATCATCAGAATTATGTTTTTTCTGTCCCTAAAATTAACGGATCCTTTTGCCTCTCCTTCACCTGTAAGGTGTAGGTAGAAGCATCTCTAAATGCGTGTATGAATTCTGCCTGGCGTGGCTGCCAAGCACTTGGTTATTTACGTAAGGTGAGCAGCACGAGTGGTCGCACTGGCTTCCATGGCACTGCTGACAAGAGTAGAGTTACTGCGCCTGTGAGTATTGGTGGGGTGGGGGTGAAGGAGCTGCACTCGAAACTAGAAAAATGAAGGCAGCAAATTCCATACATTTTGCTACATATGAAGTTATAAAACCTCTTCTTAACTTGTCCGTCTCTGAGAAACCTATTATTGTAATCAATTGCAGGGCTGTGAGGGGAAATCAGGCCTTCTAAGATAAAGACAAAAATAGCACATTCAAATATATTTTAAGAAAGGCGGCTCTTCCTTCAAAGAGTAGGTCTGAGCGTGGTTCGAAGAAAGGTAGCAACAATTTTATCAGTTTTGGTTTGTTGTTTAACTCTTTGCTTGAAACCAAACAGATTTAAGAGATCCATTGAACTTGCTTTTGAGCAGGATGCATTTATGCGCCAAGTTATCTTGTAGAGCTTGGGGGAGTATTTCACGTTAGATCTGGAGATGCCGAGAACAGGCTCTTGCACCATCATCTCCTTGCTGCTGCCTTTACACGTGTGTCTCTAGGTAGCGTGCGGTCCAGCCTGGCCAGGAGGATGAAGTAGGTAACACAGGCAGTCGGTGAGTCGTATCGATGCTGGTTCTTGTTGGATATTGGTTTCTGTGGGCAGAAGGAAGAGTATTTTTGACAGCGGTTGATTTTCTCTTTCTGGCTTGGCTGTGTCGCTCCATGGTAGTGGGGGTGCAGGCTCACCTGGCCCGGCTCGAAACAGCAGCAGAAAGAAAAAAAGGCATTGATTTGTGTGAGGAAAAACTGGAAAATGTGTTCGGGTTACAACCTGCTGCCACAGAAACTAGAAGGCAAATACGTCATTTATGTTACTTTCTTCTCGAGAGGATAATGGTTTGGGGAACCCAGGGCATGCTTTTAATGTATGCCCTATTACCCTATAATAGGGATTTTTTAAAAAAAGTTTAAACTGTCCATATTACAGTGGGGATGTTGCAGGGTTTTGGAGGAGTTGTGTAGCGTTGGGTATATTTTGAGGTTCTGAGTGAAATGAGTCTTGTGGTTTCAGCTTACTCTGTAACAAAGAGTAACGTGTCTCACACAAACAGCCCACCTAAGTTTTCATAGTTGACTGATGATTTGCTCTGGAAAGACCCAAGATGCTGATATGATGCAGAATCAAAAGGTAGTTGATTTTTTTTAAAATTTTCTTTTTGGTTTGTCTTTCTCCAAGTTACAGTTCAAATTCTGTTAGAATTTCACGCGAATTGCTGATCTTCAGCTTCCCATTTGCCAGTCAGCTGGGCTGGTGTAGGTCACTTTCCAGGCCCATGGCCACAAGTGCTGAGTTTCCCTGCCCCACCAATTCAACCTTTCTAAAGCGGCCATCCTGGGCCTTGTCACAAATTTTCTCCCATCTTCTTAGTTCAGCAAGAAAATGGTTGCTGTCTTTCCCCTCCCTCCCCTCATCAGCTGCTCATGGTAAGATTTTTGATAGAGCCTGCATTGTGGTATGTCCTTGAAGTGCAGTGCTGCAAGGTTTTGTTTTGCTTTGTCTTTTTTTTTTCTCTTCATGTTTAGACTTCATTGCATCTATAGCAAAGCAAGATTGTTGTAAGTGGTCTGTTTTGATATTTGTTTTTGGTTTTTTTTCATTTGTCAAAAATCTCATGTTCAGTAATGAGGAAAAGCTCAGACTCAGGTACTAAAACCTCCAGCTAACCCTGGAGTGTAAAGACTGCAAAAATACGGATTTGGGAAGGATTGCCCCAGCAAAACAGGTATAAGTTAAATGTTAGATTATCAGCAGCTCTTTTTTAAAAGTTCCCTGGCGGTGAGAGGTTTTTGTTCACGCTGTCTGGCTAGAACAAGGCTTACCCAGGCTCTTAAAGGACAGGGTCCATTTGAGGTGCAGAATTTATATTGGGTACTTTCTCTTTAAGTGAATATCAAATCCTAAATAACTTCAGCATGGGACTGTGAAAAAAAGTACCCAACCCTGTGAAGCAAGTGGCTATTAAGTTTAAAATTTGATAACAACTGAAGTTCTCTGTCTTTAAAAAAAAAAAAAAATCATTTGACTCTTAGTTGGCCATAAAAGATGCTGTACAGACCCATTTTTGTCTTTGTTCTCCACTTCCCCCCTGCCCCATACACTATTTTCATTGATGGGGAAGTTTCATTTCCTTTATTTATATATTTTTAGTGTATGTGTGTTTGGGGGGGTGTGGGGGAGGATAGGAGGGAAGTCTGTGTTCTAGTTTTTATATTTAAAAGAAAAAAAAATAGCTAATGCTGGTGTGTTTAGAAATGACCTTAAATACATTCTCCCCTTTAAACCAAAAATTCTGCTGGTAAAATAGCGCATATTAGGGGATTGAGGGGTTTTGCAACACTTCTGTGTGGGTAAGAGTCCTGACTGAGTTCCAGTTGTACTAGCAGAAAAGTGTTTTTCCCAGTATTGTCATGTTTCACATGCCAAATCAGAACTATAAATGCCTTTTCCTGGAAGGATCTCTATTTACACTTGGAGGGTTACGCCAATTACAGCTATATTAGTAAGGCTTTTTTCTTTTTTCTTTTTTTTTTTTTTAAATGTTACACTTGACCTAAATAGTAACTTCTTTCATTTTCTTAACAGAACACGCACTACAATCCTGGCATGTAGTTTTGGACCAGTCAGTAGGGTAAACCCTGCTGTCCTATGGCACAAATGCATATGGGCACTCTTGCAAGAGCATGATCTTAAGTGGGTCCTAGTGAAATGAATGCTCTTACAGCTTTGCATAAGTTGAAATAGCCCTCTGCTCCACATGCAGAATTGAATACAATTTCTTGGTGAGCAGGAGATATGTTATGAAGTATGTTACTCCTATGTCGTAGTATTTTTTCCTCAGAGAAATCCCATGTACTTTAATTTTGAATACTGTTTTTAAATCCTGCAGATTAGGAAATACTGCATTATAAATTCGTGAAAGTTTGGAGGCATAAGATAAGATGCTATTAATACTCATTTTGGTCAGAGACCAAAGATTATTTACTCCTTTGGACAGTGTAGCGGCGCATGAAGAAGGGGCAGGTAAATGGGTTTTCTTTGGCAAGAGTCTGTAGCTGCTGGCTCTTCGAGTCGGACTGCTGCTGGCAGTGCTGCCTACAGGACTTGTACCGCCAGTGCTTCGTCTCTGCTGCTACCCTGCTGTATCTCTTTCTGCTGGTGGAGAAGGTGTCCTGGTGGAAGATGCTGTTTGTACCAGAACCTCCCCTCTGACTAGTAAATAGTGTCATTGTTACTTCATGAGCAAATTTGCTAGTTATTTGCTCCTTTTATAATGTTAAGATTTGCATTGTAAGCAACGATAGCAGTGTATTAAATAAAAAATGGATGCTGACCAGGCTTTAAATGGCTCACATCTGCCACAAGTATGAATACTTAGAAGACCCTACACAGCTAAACTGAGCTTTCTTTTCCCCAAAATGTAGGCTGACAAAGCCCTGAAATATTTAGGATATTGACTTAAGAGTTCCATAAATACCTTCCCAGTTGCTTCTTTTTGGCCTGCCTTTTTATGTTGTGTTTTGTCCTGAGCATCAAAGCTGGGCTTACCTTGCAGAGAGGTGGTGGCCTTTGGGTTGGGTACACGCTACTTTCAGCAGAGAGAGGGCTGCGTGTTTCACTCTCTCTGGAGGCTGAAAGCATCACCTTTGCAATGGCTCCTAGGTCGCAGTGGGACTTTAAATAGCCGTGAGCTCTGTGGCCATTACTAAAGCTGTGCGTGCTGAGCGCAGGAGGCTGTAGTCACCTGAACCGCAAGTTTATGTCACGTGTAGCTCAGCGTTGAGCACAGCAGTTTTGTTGCTGCTTGTGCCCCTAATATATTGGGGGGAAAGGGAGGGAAGCAGTTCAGATGCTAACTCGCTGGCTTGCTTTTTGTTGTTGGTGTTTGTTTTTTTTTTTTTTGTTACTTTTCAAGAGCTTATATTCAGCGTTGCAAAGAAATCCCTATGTATTTTGATAAAACAAAATAAATGGTTAATGTTAAGCTACATTGAATGGTGCAGCTTTGCAGGAGCGTCGATACTCCAGCTATCTTTGGCCTGCCATGCAACTCGAATCCAAGCAAAGGTCCCCCACGTGGTTATTTGCATGTGTCCTCCTATCTTTGTTTTGTATCGGCAATTCCAGTATGTGCTTCCAGAATTATTTTTGTTCATTTCCAATCGTTCTTCAAAGATAACTGGTGAAAACCAACAGGCTGGTTGTGATTTTTACAGCAGTAGAAGGTAGACAACTTTGATCTTCTTGTTAAATGAATTTTCTTCATGTGTGGGCTGGGTGTGTAGTGTGTTGATTTAGTTTTTATTGATCAGTGTAAAAACGTGAATTCAGCATCACAGCAATGATAATAAACAAGTACTTGCAGTGATATTCTAATGAGTTCCTGGCAAAAATAGGGCAGAAGACCCATCTCAGAGATTGACATGCTTTAGTGGTGAGATGCTGTACCAGGATACTTTATATAAAAGGATTGAGTAAAGCTGTTTGAAGTTCTAACTTTCTTTGGCAACACAATTGCTGCACGCAGTAGCATGCCAAGCAGGGCAGGATGCAGTCTTTTCTGTAGGCATTTGAGTGTCAGAAATGGCATTCTTGCCTCTGTCCCTCCTGATCACACCAAGGTAAGACAGATTGTAGGAACCAGGTATCTGCTGTGTTAGAGGGTGTCTCTGAACACAAGCAGTGAAGCACTAATTCCCTTTCAGTCCTCATCTGCAGGAATGCCCTGCGAACCATCCCCATGTGTTTCGATAAGCCTGCATGGCAAAGTATCAGGCACAGAGCGGGGGGAGTGAAGGGAGGTTTCTAAATGAGCAGACAATTTTTGTCTGGAAAAGTGAGTTTCATATTCATAACTACAATAAACCTATATTTCTGAGTATGGTAAGGACATATCTCCGTTTAAGGTGGCAATAATTCCTCTAAGCCAAAATGTTTGCAGAAGCATGGGCAGGCAGCTTCTCCCTTTTTTTTCCACTGATGCTGTGTGTTTCCAAGACTGGAAGAGGCTTCTCAGTGGTGGTGATGAACTGTAATTCTCTATATTTTTTCATCAGATAAGCTTGTTTTATGCTGTCAGAGTTCAGTAAATTGATATCTGAGCTGCATGGATCATGATGAAAAAGTATTACTGCTGCCTGCATGTTTGATAAAAGTAGAAAATGAGAAGCAAAATTTTTCTGAAGTGAGGAAAAGTGGTTTTTTTAGGAGTATGAAATTTTGAAAGAGCTGGTTCATAATGAACTTTAATACTTTTCTAAAGTTGCTGCTATTATAATGAAAAAGCACGAATAAGAGAATATGCCTTGCAGGTAAAACGAAAAAAGGCTTTGCCATTTATATGCTCGAAAACCAAAGATGCATTGCAGAGGATGAATTTTACCCTTCATTTTGCTTGTAGTAAAAAAATTAGTCTTTGAAGTTAAAAACAGCTTTAGAGTTAAAGAAACAATACGCCTGAAAAGGGAGGTGCACAGAAAACAGACGTTAGGTTAAGTGCTGTTTTGTTAGTGAAAAGAACATAAGTTAAGCCAGATGCGGCTGCCTGCATAGTAAGGTGCCGCTTAACGTGAGCGGGAATGATAAAATAAGGTCCTAGCAGACTTTTATTTCAACAATTTCCAACTTTCAGAAGAAATTTTAATCTGGATGTTGAATGCACATATATAAACGACAGACTAAGACCACAGAATTACGATAATTTATGAAAGGAGCAATACTTTCATGCTGGAAGTCTGTCAGCATACGATCCCTAGGCTAACTACTTGATCGTTAGTTAAAGTAGGGGTTCATTAAAATAACATGGGCTCATCTGGTTTTAAAGACTAGCTCTCAGCCAGTAGGCAAATGTCCAAAACTAATAAGGTTGCAGCGCAGACGTTGTGGCAATGGCACATAGATTACTACATAAAGCTGGCTGATGGAAAGGCTTCCATTGGATTAAGTGTGCTCAGTATTGGGCCAAATTTTTCAATTTTTAGTCATCTGTAGCAACGCCTGCTCGTATTGTAGTCAGTTGAACTACCTGTGTGACTGAAAGAAGGTGCAAGGTTGGGTCTGTATATGAATGCAGCTCTTTGCTGTAATTATTTTACTCTGTAATAATTGTATTCTTCTAGTTGAAGAATCCTAATTAGAAAGTGGATGATGGGCTTCAATTATGTAAAGAAAATCCTTACATTTAAGCTCCATGCTATCCTTAGCATAAACAGCTTTTTTTTTTTCAGGTAGAACTTTTACTTTCAGGTTATTTCTGGAAAATCCGTACTGCTAATTATGTAAATTCCAAGAAACGAAAAAAGAGAACAAAAGAGCGAGGCATCTTATTTTAGGTTCAGCAAATGCAAAGTCATATGTGGCCATTCCAGCTATCTATAGTATGTGCCTGTGTTGTTCTGCTGCTGCTTTTGTTAGCAGTAAACCAGATCATTTAAACTGGGCATTTCTCTCAGGCTTTGTACGATCAGATTGCCAAATGTTGAAGCTGGGAAGTTTATCCAGTAGCAGGGTCAGCTTATGCCCCCTAGAGAGTCCCTTCCTGCAGGGCTCCTTCCTTGCACACACAGAAGTTTCTTGCTGAAATAAAATGTAGGGTGGGTTTTTTGTTTTTTTTTTTTGTCTGTTTGTTTGTTTTTATGCTGCTGTGTAGGCAAGCCCGTGTTTTTTAGGTCAATCCTGTACAACAGCAGTAAGTTTTTGTACCTGCACCTATTGCCTATTAAGGCAATAAGAAGCTCTCCTTGAATGAAGGGAAGGCAGATTGCAGATCTGCCTGCAGATCAGAGAGAGAGGAGAATGGAAGAAGCGGTGTTCGAGTGAATGAACGAACTTTCAAGCTGACTCAGTGATACACGTACAGTATACGCTGTAAAGATTAGTCACCACTTACTGTAAGTCTTTCTTTATGGTGCTTGGTGGGCATGTGCCTCTATCAAGCTGCAGTTAGCGAGCTTTGTAGACTGGGAACGCAGGTAAACGTTATTTCCACAGTATTTTCCCATTGAACAACAACAACAAAAAACAATGAAACTTGAAGACTTGTAAATTACTGAGCTAAAGGCAAAAGAAATATTTTAGTTATCTCATGGTGCTGCTATCTTAATCTGTGAAACTAGTAGGAAAGTGAATAAATTATGCAACAACTTTTTTTTTATTGTTTAGAAACCTGTGCTTACATGTTACTAGTGCTGTTCTGCCCTGTCCTGTGCGGGTTGGTTTGATTTTTGGTTGTTTTTTTTTTTTTCATTAGGTAGGTTTCAAGCTGCATTTGTGTAAAACACCAATTTACATGATGGTAACAGAATAACAATTACAGGGAAGGATATTCATCTGTTGAAAACACTATTTTCGTTTGCCAGGCAGAAACTTCACGAAAATTACCCTCCAGGTTGAATTTTCTCATAAATGTTCTCAAGTTCTAAAATTATTTACCGGCATAATGGGTATGTATAGCACTTAAAGCAAAGATCATATTAAGGAGTTACTTGGGGGGGGAGAAGTTTTTTTTTAAAATTTAAAAAAAAGTTAGTATTTTTTAAAAATGGTAAAATTATTCTGCAGCCTTTTCTGAGTTACCCAAATTCAGTAAGGTATTTTTTCTTTTGTACTTGCAGACTTTTCTTTCAGTGGTTTCTTCTCTGTTTGGCTGAAGTTTATTTTTTTGTTAATTTAGCTGGGCATCATTTAGAATTCTTAGATGCCCTTTTTCTCTAATCTTCACCTGTTTTGCTTGGTTTGTTTAATCTGTCCTTAGAGAATTGTTAATTTCAGCCATAATCATACCAAAAATCCTTTAGAGTTGTTACAGCAAGATTTTTTTTTTGATAGTTTGTTTAAAATTACTTCCTCCAAAATAAAAAAAAACCCCAAACATCTTGTTGAAGAGTGAGAACCAGACTCTCCTGGCACTGCTGGGTGGGACGGCGCTGAGGCTGCGTGCCTGTACAAGTGGTTTGGCTCGCTGCTTTCCCAGCGATCTGATCCTGTTGTAGGCTTCGAGTCCTCTGAAGAGCAGGAATGAAGGCTGAAAGCGTTATTAAGTTTTTGGGTTATCTCACACTGTTTATTTGAAATGGAGGCCAAGCAATTTACATATCTCTGTATCTTGGATTCTTGTATCTTTTTTTTTTTTTTTTTTTCCACTAGCCTTTGTGTGGAAATGACATCACAGCTTGTATCAGCCATGCTAAATTCAGAGGTTTTTCTCCTCCCCGTTGGGTTATTAACTGAGTATTAGCTTTATGCTGTGAGTCTTCCCTTGCTGACTGTGGCACATTGATAATTCCATCGTAAATGCTCTGAATCTTGTATGATGAAGAGAAATAGAGACCCGGTCTAAAGCCTTTTGGAATCGATGGGAACGTAACTTACTTTATTGCTGTGCGTGTGACTGGACTGGGTGACCCCCTAATGCTGTGTTGTTCCCGGGATCGCTGATGCAGCGTAAGCAAGCGAGGGATGGCACGTTGCCTTTTTGCAGATCTGGTGACCAGGTCAGGAGTTTGCTGTGGCACATCGTCGCATGGGTACGTCCCCTCAAGCCCCGCCGGTTAAAACCTCCTGCCCTTGTGAGACTGAGTAGGTTTGTGAGCTAAAGCCCTTAGGTTGTGCCTGTGTGTCCCATATGCAAAGCCGAGCTCTGTGGCAAGGGCTTAGGGAGTGCCCTATCTCTACCAAAAACACCAAGGTTTTGGGGCTGCCCTTCTGGGGTTGACGCTATGGCTGCAGCTGTGGCAAAATGTGAAATGGAGGCCTGGGGGTTTCCTGCGGGAGCCTGAGGAGCTGGGAGGAGGGAAACAGAAATCAAATTAAAGTTGACATTTTGAAAAGTTGATTGCTGCCTTTTTTAATCATAAAGTAATTTTTAAAGTAAGTCACTTCCCAGAGGAAAAATAAATACGTTAAGAAGAGAAAAGGGGGAAATGTGATGTTGAATTTATGCATTTGAATGTAGCAGACTTGGTACTGTGATGGTGGTGGTACCAAATGTGCACAGAGACAAAGCAAAAGGATAACAATCGTCCTGACTCTCCTCTTGCTACGTTTCCAGCCATAATGTCCTATATGCAGAATGGTTTTGTTTATCTTTGCTGTTTTGGGAGGTCTGAGACAGTGGGGAAGGGACTGATCCCAATTACTTAAAAAAAAAAAATACAGTGAAACAAACCCACCTGTTGCCGCAATGGACGTGGAGAGATTTCCCTTCTCCTCTTGCCGCTTGTCAGCCGTGTTCTGCCCTTCCTTGAAGAACTGGTGAAATTACTTGTCCCTTTCAGAGCTTGCGAGGAGCACTTCATCGCTGTAGTTATTTGTATAGCCATATGCTATTCTTTTTTCTTACATATGTTTTCTGATAATTGTCAGTAGCAGGTGCCTGTGAGCCAAGGAGGAGTGGTATTTAAAAATCAGACGCTTAATGGGCGTAAAGAATTGTGTGAGTTTAGTGCCAGCAAAAAGGCCAGGTTGAAACTGTTGGCCTCTGAAGGTCGTGTTCCTCACAGAGCAACAGCACGATTGGTAGCAGTGCTGGTCCTTCAGCTCCACGGTTCACCTGCAGAGGTGTGACCTTCAAGAAGGAGTCAGGACGTCTGGTTTTGGGTCTGTATATCTGGTTTGGCTGAATCGAAGAAAAAGCACAGTCCCTTCCGATGTGCGTACCAGCCCACATGAACTATATTGGACATGTGTTGCGCCCCTGCTCGGTGACTTAGGTGGTATGGGCTGGTGGGAGATATGACGTGAGATCTCTAGTTTGGTAGTCTCTCACTCTTTGACCCCACCTTTCCCTGTACGTTTGTTGAGCATCCTGAGCTGTTCTGGTTGTATTACTGGTTGCCGTTGCATTGCATGCATGTGTGTTAGGTCCTCATTGGTTACTGCTGTGATTGTAATTGTTGATCTTGCATCTCCTTCCATCATCTGAAGAACAACCGCTGAGAGGAAGATGTGGGGAGACTTGTAGTCGTTCTGGACTTGGTACGATGCAACTGTGTCTGCTGCAAATCATTTCGGGGCATTGCATGGCCAGAATCCCCCAGTATCCCTGATATGCTGTCACATCATCTTCACATCCCCACAAATAGCTCTCTGAATTGCCATTCCTTCTGCGTATCAGTTGGGGAACTTATAGTCAGGTGTAAAAGATTTCTAGGAGACTGACAATTCAGAAGTATCTTATATTTCAAAGTGTCAGGGAAGACATAATGCCCCTAAGATTCTTTTTGTGGGGGGTTTGTTTTGTTTTTGTTTTTTTTTCATTTCTGGTAAAGAATTAGTAAAATATAGAGCACATATGGAAATGGCAGACATTGTTGTTGGGTTTTTGATTTTTTTTTTTTGTTGTCCTTGTTTCTAAAATTAAGCACACGGGAGATTGCGAGATCCTGCAAAGAATTCAAACGATATTGCACAGTCATGTGTTCAAGGAATCTTTTCAATCTAGTCACATATATAGTGAACAGATCCAGATTTAACAAATACGTTGCAGTAAGGAGAGATGAACCAAATGGGATAAAGACAAAAGACTGCTAAATATCTGTGGTTGTTTTATTAAGTTTAGGTTTTGCTGCTGGCATTCTGTTGTGTTTCCTTTTTTTTTTTTTTTTGCTCGTCCTTCGTGTTCTTCCTTGTGTAAGAAAGTAACCTGTGGTATCAGCTGTTCTGCTTATCCCTTACAAAATGTTGGTAACTGAAAATTGGATCACGTGACCAAAGTAGGTCCCTCTCTGTGTCAGAAAGCTAACAGTGTCTTTTTCATGTGGGTGGGTTATGAAGCCATTACTCTTGCATCCATGCACATGGGTAGTATGTTTTTATTCTGCCACTGTATGTTTCTGTAGTATGTTTCTGAGCTGGGTTGCAGGAGTAGTCATCTCGCAGCCTGACCACAAATGCACTTGGTGATGTTTGCAGGGGCAGAGCTGCTTAGATAATTTGGGTCAGCGGGACAGTATCCTGATGAGCTGTCTGGCACAGGACCCTGTAAGACCAGCTAACTGTATTAACTTACGCTAGCTCTTGCTATATATACCATAAAAAAAACCCTTTCTTGTATGTTTTTACTTCTGCATCTCCAGAACCTAGGCCTTGAACTACTGCAAAACTTCTTGAGATAATTTTGATGGTATGTCCTATACCATTTCAGAGCAAGTGCTGCTCAAGTCAGACACTGAAGTCAAGTTTATGCTTTGTAACTGAAAAAGATGTACAGCACATGATACAACTGTGTATGTTACTCTTTTAATTGTTTCTGACAGTAAATTTAATAAAGAGGTCTTGAGATACATATATACACACACACACACACAGAGTGCATATCTGAAAAGCAATGAATGCAGGCATACATGCATTATATTGCAATTGTTTTCCCTTGGGGGTTTTGTTATTGTTGTCCCTTTCACAAACTGTGAACCTGTAATTTTTCATGTGCTGTTCTTTGGCCCTCTCTGCCAGAGAGGCTCAATCTATCATGTTAAAAAAAAATCAATAAGAAGTCTAGAGGTTTATTTATAAAGTAGAGCATAGAGAGAGGGTGCAAAAATTCCATTAAAATGGCAGTTTAGCGCTAGCTACATCTCTTTGGGACTAAGCTCCAATATTTTAAACTATTAAAATTGTTACAAGAGTGCTTTTAAAGTACCACAAATCACTGTAAAGCTTTCTAGTTGAAACTTGCCTCTGTATAGTGTAGTAGAATTCAGCTTATATATGTTTTTGGAGTGTCTGATGCTGCCCTCAAACACCATTTTAGCATCCATTTTAGAGCTTTATTATAGTTAATAATCTTACAGGTTTATGCTCAAGTGAAAATACATGGATGTAAGAAGTCAGAATTTATTTTCCTTCAGAAGCGTGAGTGCATGTATGTCTTTGTGCAGATGCAGCTCTGAGCAAATTATTTCTGAGAAGTCTATAGGCTTCTAATGTAATTCATCAGGATTGCCTGGCTTGGCACGTGCTGCTTCGTTAGAGGGGCTTATAAATTCAGGTGGCTGTGGGTTATTTTATGACATAGCAGTTTTCACCAGTGATGTGATGGTCATCTACTCCATGCTTCCTATCCAAAGAAATAAATGTGTCCCTCTGCTCATAAATGTGGTGCTGAAGAGTTTATGAGGTAGTATCTGTATTACATTGCTGCTGCTATTTGAGAGGTTTATCTGAAGTGTAAGCTTCGCCTCCCACCAGCATCTTTCTGACTTGTTTTAATAGCTGAAGAAGATCGATCTTGAAACTGTTGAGTTTTAAATACAAATGGCGTTGTATGGTTTTGTGTTGTATTGTCTTTTATCCTGGGATGACAACAATTGTTTCTAGTGGAAATGCCCTTTATTTACTTTCAAAAATGCCCAGAAAAAAATGGTGAACTCTTACTTGGGCCAAAAGCAAGCTTTTCCATCTCCAGAAGGCAGCGCGGACTGTTGGAGAGCATGGCTCTCAGTAGAAGCTGGCTACATAAATGAACATGACAGAAGACAAAAGAGAAACTCCAGCTCACCAAATATTTGTGTGTGGTATAAATATGTGCCCTGTCACAGAGTGATATTCATGCATACAACTCAATAACCCAATCCATCATTTCTGCATTATTCATCCATCAATTTTTCCTTTTCTTACCAATCCACAGCCTAGTTCTAGCTTACTTCTTGCCATCGTTGCTTGTGTACATTTTCTTCTTTCCTGGCTCTATGAAGTTGGAGTAAAGTAATGATCCCAGCAAGCTTAAAAAAAGCAAAGCTATTAACATGGCCCTTTCACTGTTAATTAACATTGGAAGTTTCAGGGAAAGGGATCTAGCCTGTGTAATTACTGTGTGGTTAAAAATCTGTGGAAAATTTATACTAGTGCTTGGAAAGTAGAGATGCTAAAGGGAGACCATTAAAGCTTGAAAAAAATACATATTTTTCTGTCCATTTTTCTAAGCAAAGGCAACTAAAACCTATTCTGTAAGGTGCTTGTTGGTGTGAAAAGGAAAGACTTTAGTTCTGTTGTACAGCTCTGAGCAGAAATGATAGCTAGCTTCCCTGCTTTTGAAAAATAAGCAAGTGATGTTAATGAGGATAAAGGAGAAGAGCATCATTCAGGAAGATGGAGTTTCCTGTGAAGGTCTTACAGTTTGGAGTCACCAGCTGGCCAGAAACTGGTGGTTGCAGGTGGGTTAATTGGGTTTGGCCAAATTGTGATTGCTTCCAGCCGAGGCTGGCTTCCTTGCTTAGCCCTTCTGTCTGCAACCCCTCCTTCTTCCTTCTCCTCTTCCTCCTCCAAGGCTCGCTGTGGCTTGGGAAGGAGCAAACTGGCTCCCTCTTCTCTTGGTGCTGTGTGGTATGGCTGTGCCTAGACCCACGCAAAAAGCCACAAGGTAGGGAGGGAAGCTGGGAGGTGTGGGAAGAGGCAAATGAGAGAAAGTCATATAGGCCAAAGCATTAGGCTGAGGTCTAATGCTGGGTCAGTGGTGTGGAGGTTGCCCAAGATCGTTTAGGAAGGGTGATACCCTTGAAGAGAAATTGGGGTCTCCTCCTCTAGCCATCCCACAGCCCTCAGAGCACTGTGGAAGTTACTCCCTGGCTACATCTCCATTGGCAGAGCAGCCGTCCACCAAGCTTTTAACACCCTGTGATTCAGTCCACTGGTTTCCATCTCTTCCCCTGCTCTCAGCAGTGAGCGTGTTCTCAGTCTAGCAGGAGGCCTTTCTGCGTGGTTTTCCCTTGGTTTCTCAGGGGGTCTTTTTGTTCCTTTGTCACCCTATGTGAGTGATGTGGAAGTGTGGGGAAAAGTAGGGTTTTTTGTTAAACGTTTACACTAGAGTAGGACTGCTGGGCCCCACGTATGGCATCCTGTGGTGTGCTGCTGCTCTGAGGGTGTGCTAGGAGTGAGTCCTCTCCGGGTAAGAGCTGCTCCTTTGCTCAGCTCCTCACCTTTCAGCAGGCAGGGCTAGATCCTCAGTTGCTATCGCTCCTCCTTTTCCTTCTGTGCCCATGTTGGTAGCATCTCTGCTCTCGCTGGTGGGACATGTGGTGGAGAATGTGGGGCATGTTGGCTGCAGAGAGGCTCAGCAGCCTCTGAGGCCCAAAACCCCACCATCTGTAAGGTACGGTCATGTTGGAAAGCTGGATGGGTCTGGCAGAGTGCTTGGACAAGCAAAATGGCCTCTGGAGGAAAACTTGGCGCTTGTCTCCTTGCCTGCAATGTTGACCTTTTGCAGGTAGTGGTAAATTTTTTTTTGTTGTTGAGCATTGACCAGTTTTGCTGCTGTTCTTGAGGACAGCAGACTTGCAAGGTGTGCCAAACCGGCACTGCGAACAGCTGGCACGTACTTTGTGTAACGGGTAAAATCCGTTGGATTAGAGCTGAACAGCTCTGACTTAGCTCTGGATTGTACCCAAAATAAGACTGCTCAGGTTTGTCAAAGGGGTAGTTGCTGATTGCTTTAGCTTCTAAAATTTCTTTGGGAAGAGTGCTGCCTTTTGCCGGCTGCCTGTGGGGTGAGTCTGGTTGGACTTATATTTAGTTGGAGATACATTCACTGCATAGTCTTTGTGCTGGGATTGGGGCATGGACCAGCTCCTGAAGAAACTGCCCGTTCCACCTAGCGAGTGTTTCCTATTATGGTGATTTGGGGCATGGTGTTGTCCTCCTTTCCTCAAGGTGGGGGGGAAGAGCCTTTTTTGTGGGTTTGCTATAGGGAGGAGGTGCTGTGGTTTTGATGGGTGTGGATGTTCTGATGACCTTCCTAAGCTAAACAGGTACCATGTAGCTGCTGGTGACTGGAAAGGACTGTCCTTCTGGAGGTCTGATCCCTGACAGGTTTGTGGTCTTATTTTTGCAACAACTGCTCTTTGAGACACTTCAAGAAATCACCATTTAACCAAACTGGTGAAACCATGTGTTTTTGGCTTTGAGGAATTTCCACACCAAATCTGTTGGTCTTGTCCCTTCTCCAGGTTGTGCATGAGCACCAGCGTTGGCCCTCTCTTACGCCTGGGGTCGAGCCCGCAGTAAGTGAGGAAGAACTCTCTTGCGTCTTCTAATTTTTTTTGGTGGAAGGGAGGAAGTGGTAGATACCAATCTTCCTCTCTCACACATCCTTCCATGTGCATCTTGCTGGTGGCCACCCAAACTGTCCCCTAGAGTTGCTACTCTACCATGACTAATTTCCTGGCTTTTATTTTGAAAATGTAGTCATCAAAGTTGCACAGATCAGCTGGGGCAAGTTCCAGCCTCTTTTGTATATGAAAACCTAGAAAGCATACTTCTGGGAAGAGGTGTTGGAGATAGGTTAGGTTTTGGGTGTTTTTTGTGATTTGAAGACAGGGAGGGCAGTAGTGAATGTTGAGTATTTTAATAATTTAATTGGTGCACCTTGATTTCAAAATTAAGACTAAGTGCATTGGAAGTAGTAGATACAAAGACTAACCAAGGCTGTAACAGTTAAAAACTTATACTGTTAATTATAATGCCATAAAAGCTCTGAATCTGATTGGCAAGATGATCCACCTGTGTAATAAACTTTACCATGTCTTTCCTCTGCTGTTTATACAAATATTTTTGTTGGTAGTATTTTGTGGACAGCACTACTTATGTGACTGGGAGTGTTAGACGTAACTGTTGATTAAACTTCCTTGAAGAAATATTTTAACTAATAGATGTACAAGCATGTGAATTTAGCTAATTCTTTATGCATTGTTTTCCCAGCTATAAAAATGTTCCAGTTAAGGAAAATATTAACTTTTCTCAGCAAGTAAATACTACTCTAGGGAGACAATTTTGTGTTTTCTTGTGTTGTGTGTGGGTTTTTTGGGATGTGTGTGTGTTTTAAAGAAGAATGCTAACTGAATAAAAATCCTTGCTTGAAGTTTTGGTGATTTGGTAATGTAAGGTCAGATATTTATATTACTTATATTTATGGTGTGCCACTTCTTTAAAAACAAACAAATTATAATATGCATTTCATGTATATGTACAACTGCAGATGTTGTAAAATACAAAGCACAGGGTAGAACAACAAAAGTAAGCTTTAATTGCAGTAGATGCACTGAATTAACTGAGATGCCTGGGGAAGCGAATTTAGAAAGACAGGCATTAAGAAAGGTCCCTCCTTTATCTGAGCAACTCAAAAGTCAGAAATCAGCTAGAATTACATCTTTAAGCCTAGTACAGTTTCAATATCTGAAAACCATTTTTACCTGACTTTGCATTTATTGGCAGAGCTATCAATAAATGCAGAATAATTTTACTGAACTGCATGGAGTTTCTGCAGATGGGCATCAGCACAGTGGCTCTCGGAGTCTGGCCTCACTTCCTCCTCGGCTGGAATGGCCAACCCAGCTCTTAAAAACTGTGGGAAAACTGGCTGGGCATTAATCTTGGATAACTGGGTTCTTGGTTTTGTTGTGGGTGGTTTTTTTTTTTGTGTGTGTGTAGTTTTGTTTGTTTGAACTAAAAAAAAAAATCTTTTTAAGACAGATTGTTTCCTAGTAATGCTGGGAGAAATGGTTAACTAAGGAGTTTCCTGTTACCAGTGTTAGTCCCAGCATTTGACTCCAAAAAAGCAAAATACAGATACTCCCACCAGCCTCTCAGAAGCCCACCCAAGCCCTGCAGAAAGCCTCTGCTCTCTTGCGGCCACCCCAGCCTGAGCACCCCTGAGGGCAGTCTGGAGCACAGAAAACAGCATTTTGGTAAACGAAGTAAGGGGGAAAGTAAAGTTCCCACTGTTTCAGTGTGGGAACTGAAAGACAAGCAACAGGGTTGGTTGTATGATGTTAGTCTGAAAGCAGTAGGAAGTTCCTTGGAATGAGCTTTTTTGCAGGGAACTGCTTTTAGATTGCCCAGCTCTTTAGGAATGGGTTGATACCATTTAATGTCAGAGAATAGTGAGTCAGTCAGTTACTCAAAATAACGTTTTTGCTAAAGCCTTGCCCCGGTATAAAATATTTGAAGTTTAAAAAACAAAACAAAACAACCAAAAAAACCCACTTTTTTTTTTCTCTTCCTTCTTTAAAATTGTCTCAAAGCTCTGACAGCAAGCTGTGAAATCGTTGTGACACTCACTATCTTGACTTAAGCCTGTATCAAGACTCTACTCCAGGGAGTGCAATCATGCAATAAGCAGACTAGTCAAACACATCTTAATTGCTGCATTTAGATGCTTTCTGGGACCTTCTCCTAGTGGGATTTTGCAGGATCAGGACCATGAATTAGCTTCTCCATACACTGCCAGTGACCCCTGTCTGAACAGCGTAAAGAAAAAAAAAAATATCACGCATGCTCGTAGAAGCATAGCAAATAAGAGGGCAGTTCACGTTTTATTTTAACTCCTGGCAGTGCAGGTTTTATTGAATTGCTGTTAAAAGAGGCTTGGTGAGATGTAAGACGGACTTGTCCCAACTTCCTTCGAGGATCCCAGCACTGAAGTGCTGCGGTGCCTGTCCTGTGTTTCTTGTGTTAAGTAAAGCAGGACAGCGGGAAGTGAGGATGTAAATTGTGCTTACTTCTCAGAAGCAGCAGGAAAATAATGACATCACTGTTTTTTCAAACTTTGAGCAATCTTAAATTTATGTAGCTGTTTTCATCATATCTATTTCATGAAGAAAAATGTGTATATTCTGTAGTGCTTGATGTTGTATTCTGAACTTTTTACAGTGGTGGTTTATACAGACACGGTAACTGCTTTGAAATGGTGTTTGTTTTATTACAGACCTGATTAGTTGGGAGGGAATGGGAATTACAAATTTTAATAACAACAAGTACTGGCAGTGTTCCCCCCCCATCCATTTAAATATCTTCTCCTTTCTTTTATTTCTTTTTATGTGAAGTCTGTGCATGTTATCCACTGAAATAGTAGTATATGAGACAGTTGTAATTCAGCATTTTGTGTAGTAATCCATTTCAGGAAAAAAAAAGGGCTCTGAAACTTTTAATAAAAAGTTTAAAAAAAAAAAAAAAGGGGGTCTAAAAGTTTTGGCTCTGGAATCCCACTTTTTTCTTCTGAACTTTTTACTTGTTGGTGTAATTCTTTTCAAGAGGTTCTACTGCTTTCAGAAAAAATAATGCTCAATGAATATCGTGGGATAATACAGAAGCCTTTGTAGGATGTGCACTGACCTACCTAAGAAACCCAAGAGAGATAATTACAACCTTTGTTAGTCTACATGTAAATGCACTTTGCAAATGTTTTTCCATGCAAAGAATGTGAACCAGTTACATTTTGGAATCTATACCTATATGGAAAATGGTCTGTAAAAGAGATGCCTATTTCAGGCAATTTTTGACGAGTTCCAGATTAAAACAAAATTCTAGCATATTAAATTATTAGGCATCTTTACTAGGGTGTAAGGAAGATTTATGCTGTAATGAAATATTGCTGCAACCTAATTTAGAACTTGACAAATCCAGTTTTATAGGGCTGAATTCTAAGGGATACCTCATTATTTGAGAGGAAAACTTTTTTTATTGTTATTTTTGGCACCCTGGTCTCCTCTTTGGTTGGGCTGTGCTCTGTAGGAGCTGCTTTGGGCAAGATGTCTCAGCCGATCCTTTTTCAAGGGAGCTGTGCAGGATGAAGTCGTAATTAAGGATCACATCCTGGCAAGCCTTTCTTACCACATGTTGGTCACTGATTTCAAGTTAAATGCTTGCAGTCCTCATTGCTCCTCTGGGTCAGAAATGTAGGTCTCCTTAAGAGCACAGACTTCTACTTTATTGTCAGATATTCCTTACTGATAGTGTATACCAGATACAGTCTGCTGATACTGTATATCAGATACTGTATATACAGTATCAGTAGCTATACAAAATTTAGCTACAACAAAATTACATGTATATGACTTGTCCTTTTTTTTGTTTTTTTTTTTTAAAAAAAAAAAGCCTCTATTCCTTCCTTCTGCATACAGACCTCATGATTGCCTCTTGCTTTAAACTCAAAGCATGCTCTTGTGTAATGTATTCGGAGTATGACCGGGCATTATGGCTTGCAGCAGACAATAGGGAACATCACAAAAAACCCCATCATTTGCTCAATTTAGGAAGTCTACCCAAAATTTCGGATAGCAAATACCTCTTTGACCATCTTTTGAGACGCTTGTGGTATTCTTGTGTTGCTGTTCATAGGTTCTCAGTTGAGAAACAAAACTGGAAACTAAGTTTGCGCATTTGACTAAACTGAAGAGCAAATTTTAGCTGGAAATAGTAATTTTTATAGGGTAATGAGTTTCTTGTGTGCAGGGTTTCTGTTTCCCCCACTACCCTGGGATGCAAAGTGATTGATCTTAAGCAAATTACATACACTTGTAACTACAACCATATATGTGCACATACGGGAGCAAGTGACAAAGGAAAACAAAAACGCGGGGTTTGAGCTCAGCCGGTAAATCTTTCGGGAACCTTTCCTCCTTGTTCCTGGGAGAGAGAAGTCTCAACTTCTCCTGATGCTGGCTGTGTGTTATGTGGCCCTGTGGCTCCACAAGTGCTCTTTCTGATGTGTTGTGCCTACCGCATCGGAGGAGTAAGGCATTGCTGGATGGCTTATGTGGTCAGGTATAAGTAACAGATGGACTGTTTACATTTAGGAGAATCTTATATTGAATACTTAAAATGACTTACTGGTAAGCACAGCTTGAAGAGTTTAAGAAGAGTCGCAGTTTGATGTGTGTTTAATGTGCGCCATGTTATGTGCTTAGCTTCAACTATGAAACATTTGCTGAGTTTTAGTGACTCTGATGTTTAGTCTTTGCCCCCCCTGTTTAGACATCAGTAACCGAGTGTTTTGCCTCTGTATGTAGTCTCAAGTTGCACTTTTTTCTGATGTAGTCATCAGATCAAATTATTTATAAAATGAGGACATCCTTTTGGACTTCATGTGTAAACAGTCTTAAATATGCACAGGCAGAGAGAGTCTTGTCTGTTTATCCACAGTTGAAGCCCAAATATTAATAAATACTACCATTAAATAGTGGGGTATTTCCCCCCCCTTCATTTAAGTTTTCCCTTTAAGGCTCAGATTTCTTCTCTAGATTACCTGGAGAAAAACTTTTTACCTTGCCCTTGATCAAGTTACTAGTTGCAGTATGTCTCTGCTACCGTGATTTATCATGAGTTAGGATAAGCAAGTGAACTCTTTCAGTTCCTACTGGGCAGGTATTAGTGTAATCAAAACCATGGCTACACTTGCTGGCATGTGTGTTTGAGGGTAGGATCTGCCGTCTTCAGGCAATATGATGACTCCAGGTCTGTTAATTTTGGAATGGCAAGAGCTGGAAGCCTGCCGCCACTCCACCAAGGTGCCATTTAAAATTTCCGTGGAGCCAAGTTGGTGTTGGACTTTGCTGCTTATTTGTAAGACATCTCAACAGACAACAAAGTGCTCCTCTTGTAGTAGGGATTTGGGGGTGGTGGGGAAGGACTCTCAAGATCGGAGGTGGCTGGTGTTGCCTCAGGCCCCTGCAGTGGGGAGACACTCTTTTTGCTCTCTCTGCTGCATCTTTTTGCACATGCTGCGCCGGAGAGCTGGGAGGTGCCCATCAGAGCGGCACCTCCGCCTCCCTCCCTGGAAGGAGAGATGGGAAGCCAGAAGCAGGATGCTGTAAAACGGGCTGAGAAAGGTGCGTCTTACATAGGTTTTAAAGGTACCGAATGCTGCCAGGGCAACTTCATTTGTGTGTTTGTTTTAGCTTTCTGGCTTTTTGGGGGGCTTTTTTTAACAAAACTTCAAACATCCTCTCAGCCAATGACAGCAAGGTTTGCAAATCAAAACCAAATCTGAGCATAGCACTACACTTGAGTGAGCTGTGCTAATCTAAGACGAGCTTCTGTTTCCTGCTTAGAGCTTCTCCCCCGTGCTCTCGTTTGGCGCATGTTACAGTACTGCGTGCTGACAGACACCCTTGAGACACAAATCAGTTAAAGAAGTGTGTGTGGTGGCGGCTGCTCCAACCTTGGTATTTCATGTGCTTATTGGCTACCTACTCGTGGTTAGGAAGTAGCTGTTTGGAGTCAGGTAGGCTACAGAGGAGTCCTACATTTGTGAATTAACATCCAGAACAGAGTGGTCTTGGGTCCTTTTTGTGTGTTCCTATGATCAGACAAAAAACCTAATCTGCTAATAAAAGTAATCCCCGTAAGAAGTCGTACAGTGCAAGCAGTGTGTGAGCAGAGTATTTTAGATAACAAGTATGTTGAACTGATAGAATCCTGAGTAGTCTAGCTCTGCAGTTTGCATAAAAGCAGAAAAGCAGCCCCTTAAAGACCCTGTGGTCTTGTCTTCCACCAGCAACTCAATGACCGACTTTCACTTTCCTTACGGTAAGAGAATCAATAGAGAAGAGAATTTGCCATTAGTTCTCTCTCTAAATTTTTCCAGACAGTTTGGCCTCCACAAATTGTACAGCCTCCCTTTTCTCTGCGTGGGAGAGTACAGACTGCTGCTGGAGGAAAGGAGGAGAGATTAACATTCATCTGTTCTCTCCTCGCTCTCTTTTCCATACTGTGGGCATGGGAGACTTATGAACGTGCTGCTCCTTTGGGGAGCATTTCTACTCATTGCCCTGATGAGAAGACCACAGAGTCACACCTTACCAGGTGTGAGTTTCACATTGCTGACTAAATAGGCACATGAAAAAGCCGAGTGCAGTGGCTCCTTAGACGAGGTCAGAGAGGAAGATGGAAGGACTGACATAAGTCTTAGGTCGCTCACTTGCTATGAGAGCTCCTTTTCCAGAGTCCATGCGCGTTGAGGGCTTAATGCAAAGTCTGCCTCCTCACTTGCATCTTTCATGAAAAGTGGTATGAGTTTATTTTGCAACAGCTCTGTTCTGAGCAGAGATATTTACTTCTTTGATTCTTACTCTGTGTTTTAATGTTGTGCGTATAGCCAGGAGACCTGATAGGGAATATGGGGAAACAAATGTTTTTTTAAAAAAAAAAAAGTCTGCTGGTGTGGAAGCTAAAGCTGATATTGTGCATGTGTGTACAATCATAGCAGGGGTTGATAACATTCAAATGCAGGATCAGATTTTTTTCACTTTGTGGCATTGGCAGGGACAGGAAAGGTCTTGCAAACACATGTTTCTGGATCACCCTGCCACAAGGGGAGCTCTCAGCTGGCGTTGCCCTTCGGTATCCGTTTACCCTTCCCAGGAGACAGGTGCCGATGTGGATGCACACCATGAGGGGGTAATGTATCTTCTTGCATCTGCTTCCTTCTCCGTGAGCACCAGCCTCAGGCTGCCTGTCCAGAAACAGCAATCACCTCGTTGTCCCTGGCATCTCCTGCTGCTACCAAATTAGAGGATCTTTCTCAACTAACAGCTAGGCATTCTTTCTCCCCACCACCCCCCATCCTAATGGGGAGTGGTTGATAATTAGCATTTACTAATTTAGGACCGTGGAAGGTTTGTTCTCAATGAACTGCAGTCAGGAGGTCTCGCTCCTCCTTCAGTTAGCTAGCCCCTGCAGGAAAGAGGGCAGTGGGCCTCTTCCCATCCTTTCCAGTGCTAGCCACTGCCTAGCAGGATGTGATGAGCCGAGTGCCACCGCCATGGTGGCCTGGAGGTGATGGGGCTGCTGGCGTGGATGGCAATTGCAAGAATCGCAGAATCTGGGAAGTCTTAGGAGCGCGCAACTGACGTCTTGCATGAGGCAATGAAAGAGTACAAGTGCAGTATTTTTGGAAAGATATGGTGAGGATTTTACCTGGGGTAGCATGCATATTGCTGACAGTGGCAGGGAATTTCTATGGAGCTGCTTGTTGAACTTCTGGAAGAATGTTGCTAACAGGCATCAAATGTGGCGAGATCAATACAAGAGGAACAAAACCTCCCATTCAGATAAAAGCAGGGGAAGGGAAACACTGCCACGTGGGTCTGGTTCAGGCTAAGCTGGTCCGTGCAGTAGTTTCTGCAGCTCTTCAGAAACATACTATGGGGTAGAGCTTCCCAGCTCAGACAGGTCTACATTCACGTTCCAGTCAGGCTCTGGGAAAGCAGGAACAGCACCATCTGTGTCCCACTTCATTTGAAAAAGAAAATTAAAAAAAAAAAATCTTGAATGCTAGCCATCTGCTGATATTGCGTCCAAATTCTATCCCCATATCTGCGGGCAGAGGAGGGAGATGGTTTCTGCAGGGAGAGGCACCGTTCAGAGTGGGAGAGCTGCCTGCACCTGAGGGTGCTGCTGGATCCAGAAACCACCAGAGGAGCATGTGCAGGATGGCTTGGCATCTCTGTCCAGCCACCTTCTGTAGTACAAAAACAGTCCTGTCTAGAGAGAGTGAATCTGAGTCCCATCCTGCTGACAGAGTCCACAACACTTGGTTTGTGGGTCATTAAGAGGAGATTTGAGTGTTTCTGTGAAGTGGATGCAGAATGATGGGGTGGTTAGGAGCCACCATATTGATGGCTGAGGCAAAAAGATACTCATCGCTTTTTCCTTGTAGCCTGGTCATTGGGTGTAAAGTTTTGGAAACAGATTAGGTTGTGGGTTTCTACAAGCTGGCTATTACAATAGGCCCACTATCTCGATGGGAACTAACACAAGCCCTCAGCCGGACACAGGAAATGAGCAGATTCGTTTTTCTTTAATTCTTTTCATCCCAGATCTCCCCCAGCAAATGCCCAGTGAGTTTTGATTTGCTTATGAAGGTGCTTTTTCTGAAGTCAATGTGTCATTTTTCTATGTTGTCTTTCTCTCTTCCTCTCGATTATAGAATTTGAGTGCTGCTTCTGTCCTGATAGCTCTGTGTGAATGTGAACACAAGGCAGTAGAGAGTTAAAAAAAAAAATCCATTAATTAAAATATTTACATTGGAAGCTGCAAAACATTTACTCTTTGAGTAAAACAAACTTCCCCATTGTTCTTGTATGATTGCTGCAGTTTCTCTGAAAATAGCCAGGAAGAGGTTGTGCTGTGACGAATTTTACTGGGTTGGCAGGGGAATAGGAGGGTAGGGATACTCAAGTGGGCTCTTGGTCAGTTACTCTCTTTTGTTCAAATCTTTCTGTCACATGGACAAAAGATCTCTTCTTTGTAGAAAAAAACAAAACAAAAAGGATAAAATTACCCCCCATACTGGTGGAACTATGTTGTCATATTATTCTGGTAATGCCAAAAACTAAATGATCATCAGCAGAAGATGAGAAAATGGTATTCACTGGATGAAAGGTTTATTTTTAGCACTTAAAGTGTACACTAATATACAGTTAGAGAAAAGGGGAAAAGAGAAGCATCCCAGAGCAGGCAGTTTGGACCCTGGCTCCCAGGCAGCCCTCCTGGCTGGGGACCCACGTGCCGCCGTCCCTGTTTTGCTGGCGGGAAAGTGGCAGTGCAGCACGGTGAAGGATGTCACCTTTCCGTGGCACTGAGCACCTGTGGTTCCTGCTGGCATCTGTTGGCATCACGGCTGCTCGGTGTCCAAGGAAAATGAAGCAAGGGTGCAAATCGGGGACATCAGACCACTAAAACACAATGCTTTCTTTGCATCTAGTTTTGTACGTCAGGCACAGGGATACTCTTACTAGCATCACTATAGGCAAACATGAAAACTGTTTGCTTCAAATCCTTCCATTCCTGCCATATCTCCCCCCAGATAACTGGATTGAAAAATTAAGGGTTTGGGTTTGGTGGTTTTTGGTTTGGTTTTTTTTTTTTTGGTGGGTTGATTTTGTTTGTTTGTTTGTTTTTAAATAGTATTCTCTCATATAGTGTGCCATTTCACTCTTAGACATTTGTGGCCTTTTCCAGCCTGGCACTGGACTAACAGGCTTCTAGAGCTTGTGGTCAGAATGCTGAAAAGCCTAAAAGGGTATGTGGAGGGGTTGGTTTATTTGGTTTTTTCAGATCCTCGATTCACATTTCTCACTCTACGCAGACTTAACGCTTTTCAAAGTTGCCAGACAGGAGGTCTCTCTTATGTCCTAGTGACTCACAGACTGGCTGGATTGCAGGTCATATCTCTGTTTCTTAATAATGCTACAGAAAAGTGTTTGTTCAAGCCCAAGTCTATCATGACTGTAAATTTTATTGGCAATTCCAAGGTTGCAGTTTGTTGGTTAGGTGCGCGGTACTCTTACCTCTGATCCCAGGTATGCCAGACTGTGTCACGTTTACCTATATTATAAAAACATCTTTGTTGCATTGAAAGGTTGGTTTGTAAAGGTGTTAAGAAATTAAATGTACTTGTTCAGGGTAGGCGTCATTTAAACTCGTGCATGAGAGCTTTGTTCCATGCATTTCTTGCATGCTTTACTGTATTTAAGAAAGGCTGCATGCTGACAGTTTCTTGGCCTGGAGATAAAAGGTGCTGCAAACCCAGGTTTGATACACTGATGGAAAATTGTCTCCACGATGTATAACACTGCTGTGATTATTCTACCACTGGTCTCATTTTACAACCATTCACATTATGTAATTTGATGCTCATTTAATTTAATGAGAGGATGCTGCAGACTTATTTATGACTCGGCAGGGCAACCTGTACGTTTTGGCCACCTCCATTACCCTTGCTGAAGGAGGAAGAGCGTGTTTGTTACAGAACATGTTACAACATCTTTAATACCTTTATATCCAGGTTTCCCAGATTGCCGTAGACAGGAGGGCAACTTGCCTGGGGTGTAGATTATACTGGAATGGCAGCAGAAGTTTAACTTTTTTTTTTTTTTCCTTGAATTTATTAGCCTTTTGTTGTAAGGTTATCAGGAGGTATTAATGGACTTTTCCTTTTGTTACAGATGGAATTTTATGACTTGCTGGATTCTGAATAGGACGAGGAGATGTGTCTGATAAGGTAAGAGAGAGGGTAAGATAAACATGTTCCTACACAGAACAGTCTCACTGGTTGCTTGTTCGGCTTGAAGACAGCTGTTTCTTTCCCTGACAGAACACCACAAATAATTGAGATATTTATTTTTAAGTTACATCTGCCTCTGAGCAGAGACCATCTCTGTTCTGTACAGCTTCTGTCCCAGTCCTTTCTCAGGGTGAACTGACGTACAAAGTCCAGAAGAAAAAAATATATGCCTTTCCATGCATGGGGGTTAGCAGAATAGGTCATACTTATCCTACTATTTTAGAGCTTTTTATAAAGTAACAAGTGAGGTAGAAGAGTTTTTGTTCAGTTTTGAGATATTGCACTGCCCCTCCACCCCCATTTGAAAGGTAAAAAGATCTTTGAGCCATTTTAACTTCTGTGCTTTCCAACTTGTTTTTCCTGTTGCAGTATTTTTAAATTTGGACTCTTTTTATGAGGAAAGAGTGTATATGAGCAGAAAACCCCTAAGCTTGAGTTTGAAATGAGAATTTGCTGTCACTAATGTGCTGAAGGAAGCTGCAGGTTTGCTGATTGGTTGTGGTTTGTTTTTTTTTTCTTAATAGCAGCATTTTTAAAAGGCAGTGTTTAGATAGACACTTTTTTTTTTTTTTCAGTTTCTGGTTCAGAGGCTTCCACTGGCAAAGAGGAGTAGATGTCTTTAAAACTCTTAGATGTTGGGATAACCGTATTCAAACAACCAAACACAGTAGTAGTATTACATAGGGATTATCACTGTCTTTCAACTTATGATCCACCCTGCAACTATCCAGCTCTATCACTTACCTGTTTCATTTTGTCTCCTCTGTCTTCCTGAGCTCTGTGCCATTTATAGGCCTCAAAAATCCCTATTTGGCTGTTGGTTGGAAAATGTAGTGGAAACAGCTAAATGCATGATGTCGTTGTATGAGGACCAGGGCTAAATGACTTCTTCCTTGGATTCAGAGGTATAGCTCTTGTAGACACTCTTGAGTTTTGTGGTTTTTTTTTTTTCCATTTAAGTTTTGTTTGCTAGTAGAGTTACCCTTTGGAGGGTGGCTGCCCAAGCAAGAACTGAAAACTTTGAATGGCTCTTGGCACTGTGGAGTATGCAAGAATCAAAGACGTGCCAGTGTTAGGCATTTTGTCCATTCAAACTACCCTCTTTGATGCCACTGTTGAATCGTGTTATGAATATTCTATTTAATGGCTTACTCTCTACCCAAAGGTGGTCTTTTATGTGTATAGTTGGTAAAATACAGGTGAGAGGTCTTGCTGTCTGCTGCGCTATTACACAAAGCACCTCGCATGCATACCTGGCTTGTTATGTAAACGAGCTTCTTCACTTGCACGTGTTTGAACCGGTCTACCTATGCTCCAAGAACAGGTAATTAAAATTGCTTTCAGGACTTCTTAGAGCATGTTCAGCCTGACCTGTGCCAGCGCCCCTCTGCGCAGGCGGTTCAGCTGCCTTCCCATCTCATGCCCACCACCGTCATCGCTGTGGCTGGAGGCTGTGCGGTGCACACCATGGCATCACCGCTGGCATGCATATACTCTCATCGAAAAGCAGCATGGCCAGGATGGGATAGGTAGAAATGTGGGTGTTCAGGCTGGTTTGGTCTAGCGGATTCAGTCAACTAAGTTGTTTGTCTGGTGTCAGCGCAATGCTGGGGACTTCTTTGGTATGCACATGGAACAGCACCTTAGTCGTACTCACTCAGCTGCTAGTATTTTCCTAAGACGTTACTCCTCGTATATTATATGTATATTATATAGTATATGTATTATATAGTTTAATTTTAAGTACTGTTCTTTTCTGCAAAGTGAATATTGGTAAACTTGTGTCCTGTAACATGGGCAGCTCTTGTGGCACAGCAGCTGGCTGCTGTTGTACCATCTCTCCCAGGGCGAGCTCGCTCTCCTCTTTCCTCATAAAACAACCACTGAGGAGGCTCTGTCTCTAGCAAGTTCTGCAGCTTGAGGCCACGACACCTTCTCTCGCCACGGCTTTATTGCCAGCCCCAGGCACACACAGATCGTGAGCCAGATCCCAAGCAATCACAGGACTGGCTTTAAAATGAGATTCTGGGAAGAAGAAGTAGCACTTCCCACTGGCTCTTGTCTTTTGCCTTTAGAAGAAAATATTCTGCCCTCGTTTGATGTGATACCTTCTCAGGGTTGAAATTAATCCTGAGCTATGAATGTGTGTATCTCGTTCTCCTTTGTCTGAGAGGGCTTTGTTTATCCTTTCCCCAGCAGCCTGGGCTGGAGAAGCGCCACTGTTGCACTCCCCGTCCTCCTGCATTGCAAGAAGAGGCTGTCCTGGTCATGCTCCTTCTCAAGGCCGCAGTTTTCAGGTGTCCCTTGTTCTTACAAGTATCCCTTACTACTTTGGCATCAGTTTTATTTATTTATTTTTAACCTTCTCCTCCCTTTCTGCATTACCTCTCCCCATTTATACCTGGGTTTCCATCCTTCCAGACAGGCATCTGGATCCTGCCCCAAGCGTGCCCTCAGGTTCTGTCATGCCTCCTGTCCATGTTTTTCCCTTGGTTGCTTACAGTTTTCATGGATATTTCCTGACCCGTTCTCTGCTGTTTCTTCTTCTGGGAGAGTACTTCTGAAGCACTCGTGTTTCTTGCTGCTGTTGCAATTACAGGGGTTGTTATCCTTTAGTCCCATTTAAAGCAACGAGAGATGGTCCAGTCTGTGCAGGGAGTAATCTTGTTTTAATCCTAGCCATGGTGACTTCCTTGTAATGGCTGGCTTTTGGCATCCATCCTATTGATCACGTGACGGGGTCGAATAAAAAAAATTAATAATACCTCTTTTAATATGCCTGAAGCCTAATGATGAAATTATGAGACTTGGCGAGCTTGCAGCGATGTTGATAGGTGCCAGACCTCTCGCCCAATATTTTCTTTTCCTTCCCCCGTATTTCCCTGTGCCCTTATCTTACTTCCTTCCAAGGAACCCAGGGCCCTTGTGAACTGCAAGTCAAGTTCCACATGAGATCTGCCTGATAGCTCAGATCATAAATATAAAATCGTTCTATGAGGCCTAATCTATTTTCAGAGGTACGTTTATGAGATAAAAATTACTTTGATCGCTGAACAGGCATTGTGTCATTTTTGGAAGGAAATGACAAGGAAGTAACTGTTATCAGGCCTATTTTCACCCGCCGTTAGCTTAGACCTGACAAATTGCAGCTCCAAGGTCACTTGCCTTAACAGTTCCAAATTAGGTTGCCAATTAATATTGATTATCTGAAAAGCAGTAGGTTGATCTGTATTCTATTATTAATAGCTGTTAATGCACTTTATAATAGCAGTCTGTTTTGCAAACACTTTCTGGTTGTTCTTTTTTAATGAGTCTTGGCAGTGAAAACCCTGGTTTAACACATGCAGAACTACGGTAACTCATTGAAGTATTTGTTGGTTTTTGCATTTTAGGTGTGTCTCAAAATCACTTGATTTTGAGACCAAATTGAGACAAAGTCAGAGAGTGATTTCTGTCTAAACTGGTGCATTGTGGTTTCTTCTTGTGTTAGTGCACGTCAATGCAAGACTCTTGCATCACTGCTAGGTGAGTTTTAATAACTTCCTTTGACATTGCCTATGAATATTTTTGTCTCCGCAGAAGCCATCTTAAAAAAATCTTTCAAAATAAGAAAGCTAATTTGAATAAAACGGTAACAGGTAATTTGAGTTCCTTTTCTTGTGCTGTTTAGCTGTTTAGTCACAATATGTGGAAAGTACCTGGAAAGCACAGGGAGAAAAATGGGAAATCTCTCATGCATAAGGAAAAGCCTCTAGATAACAAAGTTGGGGCGGGGGGAGAAAATATGTACGTAAATGTAGATGTCAAGGTAAATGCTTTTTCCTTTTCTTTTTCTTCCAGAAAATTTGAATATTTGCACAATCTGATGTTACAAGTTGTAAATGCTTAATTCTTCTAAAAGAATAAATTACTTCAGTGCCTGAATGCGTAGATAACTGTCAGCTTCAAAGGATCAAGTGAGTTGGAAGGCATGTCTGGAGAACTCGGTATAGGCAGCTACCAGGTGGAATACAGAAAGCAGGGGAATACATTCAACTAATATAACAGAGGCCTAGATGTATGTTTATATATAAATTAAGACTAATCGTGTTACAAAAAGTGAATGTCTGTGGTTCTGCTTTTAATGTAAAGGTGGAATACTCACTTCCCCCTCCCCATCTCTGCCACACTGGGTTTCCCAAGCTGCTTGTTATAAGAATTGTGCTGCTTCTATAAAAATTGAGATGGAAAATTAACCTATTTAATACTTTTCAAACTACCTTTACAAAAAAAGGCCACCTTTTGCTGTAGAGTATTCTCGTGAGCTCGCTGGTTCTGTGCGATGTAAGTTACTTCGCACTCTAGACTAAGCAATTAAGAGAAACTGAAATCAGTACTGTAAAATGCACATTAAAGCTATAGCGCTAAGATGGAAAGAGCCATTTCAGCTTTTGCTTGAGAAGTGAACTGATCTGAAGTTTCCCTCAGAGTATGTAAAGCACAAGCAAGATGGAGTGTAGTTTAGCATTGCAGTCTCCAGGATGCATGTTACTCATCTTTCATCCCACCCCACTCAGTGGGCCAATACAGGGTACTAAACCTGGCAAAACTGCTAGCTCTGACTTTGCCTTAGGGTTATTTTTCTGACCCGAGTTCTCTGGGCTCCAGCGGGCACGCAGGCACAAGGGGAACATCAGGGCAGACCCTGGGGCTTGCAGCTGCCCCTTCGGGGTGGGCGCCTGCTGGAGTAGGTCAGCAGGGTGGTGTGGGCATCACTGCTGCTGAGCCCACCACCCTGGCTGGACGTACCCTTCTTCCTTCCTTCTCTGATGTTGATGGTGTGACTGGAGCTTGGAGGCATGGTGCGGGGAGCAGGTGACCCTCTACCTGGTGAGTGCACAGGGTACCAGCTCTGTGGCTGTGGGGTGGCCGCAAATTTCAGTGCTTGAAAATAGCGCTGGCAGCCAGGAACTTCTAACTGCAGCTCTGCTAATGACTAGTGTTGTGGTTTTGGGCAACTCCCTTGGTTGTCTTTGAGTCAGCTCCCCTGTCAGTAAAAAGGGGATGATACTCCTTTGTAACTTACTGTTGAAATGATTAATTATTGTGCTTCAGATGTCAAGGTCCTGCCATATATTGTTACTATTGGTATGGAGAGGCCTCTCAGCTTTCATTAAGAAACCCTGGCTCCAAAAACCCAGATTGTGGGGACTGTTTTGTTTTTTTCATGTTAACTTCTGAGACAGATCAGATTGACTCTTGGTATCAAAGTGCTAACCACCACTACCGACCATCTGAATCTTGGTCCCCTCTCCTCCCCTTTTCCTTCCTCTCTGCAACTCCCTTCTTGACTGTCCACTCTTCATATCAAACCTTTCCTAAATGAATTAGACAGGGTTCCAGATAGAGTTGAAAGGGAAATTTTAGTTGAGGCTGTAGGTGAAATCCTAGTAGTGAGGCTAAGGGTTTGCTGCTGGTGTAGCGAGAGAGAGAAATGTTTTGCTTTTTTTCTCTGAACCTCCATTCCCATGGAGGCTGTGCAGTTTCCAGGCTCTAGCTTGGTTGCCAACCTGAGATTTGCCAGTAACTTGCTGTTTTTAAAAACAAAACAAAACAAAAGGCTAAAAATAATGTTGGGGGGAGCCCAGTGAGTGAAAAGTTGCAAAATTCACATATGAGATTAAACTTAAAAACCCCTAGATATTTAAATTAAAGGAAAATATTAGTTAAGGTACCCAGACAGAGCTCTGAGAACAGCAGAAGCTTGTTTGCTGTTAATCTCCCCCCCAAAATGTGTTCTGTGGGTTCATGATTGACCCCCAGCTGCAGGTGGTAACTTCCTGCTCCTGTTGAGAGAGCTGATATGTTAAGAAGCCGAGGGCTCTCCCGAGTCCACCTGTTTGGGCAGTGGGGTTGTACGGGGCAGGCAGCTGTCAGTGTTCCTGCTGGGTGGGTGCCTGTCTGCAGCCCAAGAAGCAAAGCCAACTGTGACTCTTGTTTACTCTCTGGTTGCCCTCTTGATGCTTAGCCAGTGCGCCTTGAAATTACAGGGGCTACTCATGACTTGTGAACTTCATAAACTCCAAGGAATGGGCTTTAGTTTTAGAAAACATATTCTGTGAAATGCATTCACTAGACTTCTGCCCCAGAATGAGCCTCTGGTATCTGTTCATCCTGTCTTACTAACACAGATCATGAACTCTCACTTGGTAATTTCTACAGGGAGTCCATAGCTTCTGTTGTTAGTTTACAGAGATGCCCACTCCTGGCTATAAACAACAGGAGGAGACATGTCCCAGTCTTAAATTACGACAATTTCCCTCCGGAAGAATTTTAGACAATTCTATTTTGTGCTACAGAAATTCTTACGTGTTTTGTTCACAATTGTAGTAGTACTATGGCAAACTTTTTTGTTTCTCTTTATCCATGGAACGATGTAATATAGTGCATTGTCCAGGTGTTGTTTAATACAAGTTGCTATGAGTTAAGAAGCAAAGAGAGGAAGATCTGGATATCATAAGCTTTGGTGCTCAGATTTGCTGTGAGTGATTCTACTTGGAAATCACTTCGTGTTCCTCGTTTAGACACACAAAAATTTGAGTCTCCAGCACCAATTAACATTAGCTAGAGCAGCAGAACGGTGGATCGCAGTCTGTCCTGGAGCTCTGGGAAAAGCCTTGAATATCCTGAACTGAGGCTGTGGAGCACTTTGAAGACAAATGAACTTTGATTTTAATATACTGATGGTGCATAGGGAGCAGCCGGTGCTTCTGAAGAGATGTGCTCCAAGAGCCATACTGGTTGGAGTTACCTAAATGTATTTCTGAATGGATAGCACTGCTGCAAAGTGGGGAAGATGTAAACACCAGAGGAATTGTATGGGGTTTTAGTCAGCTGGATAAGATGGAAAGTGGTTCTTGTGGATACTGCATTTTGCAAGCTTGCTGTCAATGAGTTTCTGAGCGTACTACACATCATATCAGTCAACAGTACAGTCAGGCAGAGGAGATTAGTTCTGAACTCTTCAAAACTTTTTCCTCTGCCCAGCAGCATCTTTTTGGGGCCTAGTTTTGGCTAATGTATTCTTTATCTTCTGAATAAATTTTGGTAGAGACATTTAGCCGTTTTGTCGGTAAGTCACCGATAACCATTATCCTCTTTGATAAGCCAAATATGCAGACTTTTTAAACTTGATATAAGATGTATTTTCTGAATCTTTAGCTGTTCTTGTGCTATTTTCTTTTCTGAAGTGAATAGACCAGAAATGCATGTTGCCCTTGCTGTTATTGTTCTTTAGATAATACTCTCCCTCCCTGCCTTGCCTTATACAAAATAATGTTCTTATCCATCCAGAGGCTACATTTCCTTGCTTAGCTGCAGATTTGTGCAGGAAGTTTAGCATCTAGATTGTGTCTGCTGTGACCCCCAGTCTTTTTTACAGGATTGTTGCCTTCCCGAATGCAATTCCCCAAGGGTAACTCTCGTGGCTCTTTTTTTATTCCTAGGAGTTTGTAACTTTGTGTTATTGCTGTATTAAAACCAGCTGTTGTTCAGATAAACTATACCTAGCAAAAAATGTACTTTACCAGAAAGTAACCTGATTCGGTTTTTGCTTACTGTTGCTCCAGGTTTCATGTTCTGTGCAGATGACAAGTGATTTCATAGTTTCTTTCAGATCCTTGGTAATGGCAATGGACAGCATTCCATCAGGCCCCCAAAATACCAAAGAAAAAATATGAGAGGAGGTGGGGTACATGGTGTCATTACAGATAATACAGGATTTTGAATCCCTAAATTGAACTTCTTGTACTTTGCAGTTTGAGTTTGTGTGAACATAATTACTGCTTTGAATTCTTTCTTTTAAATATTGCATGTATGTGGGGGAGTAGTTGTTTTGTTTTTGCTAAGTAGCATTTTTCTAGAGAATTGTATTCATACCACATGTGTTCTTTTTTGAAGGTAAAATTTAATGTTGATACTTTTTTTTTTTGGTCTAGTTCTCATATGAGATTAAGTACCAGACAGTTGCACATTTACCATCAACTAGTAGTCAAAAGGTCTCACAAAGACTTGGCTAAAACTAAACGAATAGCTCTCTGTTTCCTGTGGGTGGTTGGGTTTTTTTGTGCGTGCACTGCTTACCAATAAGGAATAGAGCAACTTTCCTCTTCTGAGATAGCTATTTTGCCAGCTTTTATACTGTTGAAGTAATTTTGTTAAACAGGAGGAAGAAAAAAGTTCATAAATTGTCAAAAGGAATTTGTCTACAAAGTGTGCCAACAGGGTTGGGTCTGTTTTTCCTCCTTCATTTTATCAGGAGGGAAAAAAAAAGCTTGTTGCTTTAGTACTTCATTAGCCTTTTGCTTTCAAATGCTGAGCCTTAACAGTATACTGCTTTCATGATTTATTGTAACAGTTGCCTGTGAGTATAGTATTTGAACATACCTCTTAGAGATTAAAAAGGTCAAGACCTCTACTTCCATGGGGATGTTGTACGCAGCCTCATTTTATGCATCTCACTCTGCCCATTTCTGAAGTGACTCAAGTAATCTGCTTAGGGCAGCATGGGAAGCCTATGGGGACTGGAGTAATGGTACCCTCCCACCGAAGCCATCTTCTGGTGGTCAAGGAATACTCTACATTTGGTCTGTCTGTCATAGGCTCAGATGAATTTTACCTCTAGTAAATACTAGTGGTGTCACTTTGATCCTGGGCGTTGCTAGTTTGAAAATGTTCTAATGATTGTGTGCTTTTTCTTATACAAATGAAAAGTGTACACTCTCTGGCCCTTATCCTAGTCTGTGCTATTAAAAACACACAGGCAAATGAGTAGACCTGAATGTGTCCCACTTAAACTTCTCTGAATTTCTTAAATAGACAACTTGGAAGAACAAATTACCTTCTGTCCTTTTCCTCTCTGCTTTCTTCTGCTGTCTTGCAGCTGAAAATATCATCCCCTTTTGTAGCCTTAAGACAGGGGGTGATGACAAAATCTTCACTAGAAGTGTTCTCTGTAGTTGAACTAGTTACACCATCAATCCCACTAACAAAACTCAGTTGAAGTGGAGCTTTGACACAGTGCTAGGAGGATATCCAACAAGCTTTTACTGATTGAAAAACATGAACAATGTGCTTGGGAAGTACCTGTGCAGCTTGCTGTGTAACTTTTTCCTTTGATGATCTTTTGGATGGGCCATGCTGCCTAGAAAACTTCCCATTTCTACCAAGGGAGGCTGTTGGAGAGCCACTGAGGGGTGTCTGCATTATCTCTCTAACAACTGATAAATGTGTGTTCCATGTGTCACTTACTTGGAGAGACCCGCTGTTGTTCCTCAGTTCTGGTTTGAGGGTTGGAGCCAATGAGGGTGTGTTCTTGTTTCTCCAGTTTCCAGACATGGTGCAAGGGAATGAGATGGCATGCTCTGAATACCCTAATGAAGAGTGGAATCTTGAGATGCTTTGTAGCTCTGACTACTTGAGACACAAAAGGAGGTGAAAACTATTGTTTAATTTAGATTTCAGCAGGTACTTAAGGGTAATCTGTAGGATAATCTGAAGTTCTGTCACTGGTTTGCAGTGCGACCTGTTATTGCCTGAGGTTTGAGTAAAAGTAGCAGTGGTCACTGTTGAGCAAAACCATAGCTGGCACTGGTTAATGACAAGGTATTCTCTTGCGTTATTAAAGTACTAATACTAAAACAAGAAAGAGGGCTGTATGTCCAGATGTCATGTTGATGGATCCTGGTGCAAGAATCAAAACAAATAATGCTCTTTAAGGACTAGTGACTCATGTACAGTTAGGAGGTCCCGTGCTGTCTGTCATGCAAGACAAGTTCACATTTGCTTAGCCTGCTGCCTTTCCGTACATGATTTTGGTTTTCACTACTGATTACTTCCTTATGTTTTCAGATGTTGCCATAATAATAAAGTGTTAATCCTTTTCTGGTTGCTTGTCCTCTTTTGTATATGTTTATATTTACTTCTTATTAAAGAAATAAGCTTTAATGTAATTGTGTAATAATATCTAAAGTATAGTTGAAGGAGAGAGAGATTGACCTTCTATGTTCTTTTTCTTCTGTTTAAAGGAAATTGAGACTTATGTGATATTTTACTAGCAGTCTCTTGCTTATCCAGGGGAATTATTTTTAAAGACCAGACCCTGAGAGTATTCTTTTCATTTGGAAGGGGTTAACATCAGCTTTTCACGTTCAGCCACTGTGGCTGGTACGTGGGATGTAGAAACACAGCCATACAGGTTGCTGTTGGTGAGAATGTTATTTGTATAAGTAGTTTCCTTAGCAGGTGATGAACTTCTTCCTTAATGATTTAATTACTTAATCTCAGGAAATCCTTGGGGGAAAAAAAGATGTCTGGGAAGTTCTGCCAGGGACTTATAGGTGTGGTAATAGAGGAGGGAAGGGATGACTTCTTCTGAAGTTAGATGCGGGGCAGGAAGCGCTGGAGCAAGTGTTGGCCAGAAATGCTGAAATACAGAATTTGGGGAGGTGGGACACAAGTTCTTCTGGTGGTTAGCCCAACAGCAAGTCACTTTAGCCTGAGCATGCCTCTGAGTTTCCACCTGTGTGAGATGAATTATAATATGTGCCTCAGAAGTAATGTGAAGGTGCTAAATTAGTGCTTTCAGTGGAAGATCACAGGATGCTTTGAATAAAGCTTTACAAAGTGCACAGTGTTCTTACACACAAACTATTTGGTATTAATAGTATCTCTTAAATGACAAGGAAAATGAAATGTGCCAGATTTGTGAAGCTTGAGAAACGTTTGCTTGTTATTTTGAAGGAGCTGGAAAATGCAGATGGAGAAGTGAGGATTGAAATCTACGTATGGAGGAAAATATCCCGTGGACTGTCATCATGGATGTGGCTTTGAAATCCTTCATCTTGTTGCCTTGTGTCTGTAAATCAACTTTGTAGGTGGCTGAGCATTTCTGACAGGGCGAGAGGGAAGAGAGTGTTCACCAGTGCAGAGTAATGCACGGGAGAGGAAGCTGCTGCTCAAACTCTTTAGTTGAAGAAAATGTGACAAACCAGGAACTGCTATAGTCCTTTTCTTAAATAGGAAATACATGCAACCACAAAAGACAAGCACAGAGCTAAGTGACTGGCTGGAACCTGTATTAGAAATCTGAAGTTACAAGAAACAGTCTCTCGGCCTACTTTGCTGTTTGGATCATACTTCAAAGGCTGAAAAAAAAGGCCAATATGCAACCTGCCAGCAGAATAACAGCAGCATTTTAAGCTGCGTGGCCACAGTAGGGTTGTCCTTTCAAGCGATGCCTTTATCTGCTCTGCTCAGTGTCACTGAGATGTAGGCACTCTTCATAGTGTGTGTGGGGAATCTTTGCTGTCCTGTCCGAGCTGTCCCCAGCTTCAGAGTGTCTCTCTCTGCCTTGCCCAGGTTCTGCTTCTCCTCCACTGCAGGCTTGATGTGGGCTTACAAAAATTGCTTAGTTCTCTTGAAGCCAGCTCACAGCCAATGGGAAAGATTCATGTCGTTTCAGATGGCTGGAGCTTCTTGCTGTATTTCAGTTATTTTAGTTGGTAACAGTGAGGTGTGAACTTCCTGTGAGCAGGTGAGAAGTGAAAGCCCTGCCTCTCCCTTGCTTGGGATACTAGCACGCTCAGAAATGAGGAAACTGCTACCCTTTAACTTTGTGATGGAGGTCAAAACACAAAAAAAACCCTCTAAACACCTCTTATTCAGAGAAGCGAGTCCTCAGCTTGGCTATTTAGGAACAGCTACGTGATGATCAGGGCATTCTTCTGATGGGCAAGTTGGCTGTCCTTTCTTAGTTCTGACTAATGAAACATTTTATTTTTATATGAGCTCTGGTAGGTACATTCTTAGCTAATCAGTTAAATATCCTAGGGAAGGCTTTGTGGCTAGTAATTAATTCTGGTAATTAATTCTGCTGTTGAACTAGGGTTCAACAAATGGCTGCACTGGTTTTACTTAAGCAATGCTAACCTGAGGAGATGTGTTGAAAATTCTCTGACCTTTGTTAAAAAGTTAAAGCTCTATCAAACTGTTGCCTAGGAAAAGAATACTTTAGGTCTACATTATGGTGTTTCTGTCCCCTAAATAAATCCATGCGGGCAAAGCAGCGCTGGGTACTTGGGTCTGGTGTCTAGACCCCTGCTTTTTAATGGAATCCTCTCATACAGGCTGACATCAACTGAGATCCAGGTCTGTTATGACAATGGGTTCAGACTCTTCTGCCCCTGCTCCTCTTTATGCATGCTACTCTTCCAGCACACCATTGCAATGCTGGTGGCATTTGTCTAAAAGATAAAGTTCTCTTACTCTAGAAAATCAAAAGTAGTACAACTAAATTGGTACTTTTGTCTATAAATATTACTGCTATTTAATAATGATAGGAATTCTCCTTTTTGAGCTGAAAGCACAAGAAGCACTATGTTCTGACAAGTTGTTCTAACTCAACTTCAACCATAGCTTTTTTAATAGTCGTTAAATGCTTTATTGTATACAAAAAACAAAAAAAAAATTTTTGTATTGGAAGAATGAGTATCTGATATGACAGCATAGAGCAAAAGTTTATTATGCATATACAGTTGAAATAAGTTAACTTGTTTAAACTGCATTGTGGACACAGTGCTCCTGCATTTGAAAAAGTTTCGTGACTCCATATAACCATATCAACATGTTTCCATAGTTAATTTCCAGCCTACAATTGTATTATCTTTTGTCTAATGGAACATCATCATATTAAGTAAACTAATAACCATAATGTTAATGTTGCTGATGCTTTATTAGATACTACATTTAAAAAAAAAACCACCAAAACAAACAAACAAAAAAACAAAAAAAAAAACCCCAACCAAACAAAAAAAAATGAAAACAACAAACCACAATCCTGCATTCACTTAACCAGGATATGTTTTAACTCATGAAGCTTTTCTGTGATGGGAAAGTGAAGGTTACATTTAAAAAGACTGTATCCAGTGCTCAAAATGGACCAGTATACCACAGTATGCCATACTGTTGCTTGTGAGGGCATCAAATATACACCCAGTACTCTTCAGCACTTTTCTGCAAAGAGGAACACATCTTATACCAGGACTTCTGTCACGTTTATGTATGTTTACGTGTATGAAGCAAATAGAGAAATAATGGCAGTGCTTATAAATGGGTGATGAGGCAATGTGATTATTTGGAAAGGGAAGGGAGAAGTAACTACAAGCCTTTAGTTGGTAGAACAGAGATAATTTTATTTCAAGATCACTGATAACTATACTGAACAAAGTTATTTCTTCTTAAATTTGAAAATGACACCAAAAATCAGGTGTATGGCAAATAATATGTACTTTGTCACACAGGGGGATTAATTTCCTTTTGGTATGGACTTATTTCAGTAGTATGAATGTTAGCACAGACCTGTCCATCTCTGTGCATTATGCAGAGGGTAGACTTGCTGCATTCTGGAGAGCAGTTTACATTGGAAGGAAGCTGGGGTGACGGTAAAAAGCTAACAAAATACAGAGTCCTTGCAGCGCTACTAAAAGAATGTATATGGTCTTTGGATGCAAAAGCCAAACATGTTCTGTAGGAGTATATAGTATTTTACCAGTGTATGATGGCACAGGATCATTACTGGAATACAGAGTCCATTTCTTACGTGCCTGCTTTAGAAAAACAATGCTTTAAAAAGAAAAAAAAGGCTTTAGAGAGCTGAGAGATCAATTACAGTTGGAAAACCTGTTTTACTGTTAGTTGGGGGGGGGGTTGTTTGTGTTTTGTGGGTTTTTTTTAAATAAAAAGCCTAGCATGCTTACTGTAAGTAAAGTGGCTGAGTTGTATATTGCAAATATCTGTAGAGGAAAGAAAGTACAAAGCTTTTCAGTTTAGTAGGAGGAGGTGTAATGAGATCGAATAGCTGAAAGTTGAAACCAGATGAATCTGGGCTAGTTGTAACACACAAATTATTAAGTAGGATAAATTACTCACTGAAACAAGTCCCTTTGGATGTGATGGATTCTTGATCACTTGCTTGTGAGTTAGAACTACGTGTTTTTAGCAATGGAGATTATTGCTGATGTATGTATGTTCTGGACTTTAACAAGTACTATATCTGCGTGTAGGTCTGTGGCACACCTTGGGTGGAAGGTCAGACGGGTGATCGCAATGGTCTGTTCTGCTTTCTGGGTCTGTGGGAGGTGGATAGGGACCGCGTGATGCTGTGAAATGATGTACCAGCCAAGTCTGGTGTTTGTGCTCATATTTATTCCCATTACCATCTCTAGTAGGCTGGTGAGGTTTTATGTTTTGATGTTTCTTTTCTCTCTTTGACAAACCTGCTGGTTTTTGATTCATGACTCAAAAGGGAGAAAGCAGAATTTAAGTCCTGCCTACCCATCCATGTGGAGAGGGGCATCTGTAGTTAGAGCAGGGAGAGTTCTGAGGGGCTTTTGTTCGGGTTTTTTTTCAGTAGTTGGGAGTTGGGGTTTTTTGTTTGGGTTTTTTTTTTTTTTAGATAGATGAAAGGAGTCAGACAAATGAAGTTTTGCATCCATGCAGGTATCCTGCTGGAGTAAAGAATGGTACAAATAGAATAGAGAGGAAAATGAACTTACGATCAAGGGTTTTATGCAATTTTTGCTTGATCTTTGGGAAATAGGTGAATTTGCATGGGTCATGGAAAATGGAAAGCTAATGCACTAGGGACCCTCCACCGTTAGGTAGGTTTTCTAGATTCACTCCATATCAGTAGCAACTGGACCTTTTTTGTTTTCTGGTGACTGTTTGTTTACCCATATAAAACAAAGTTTGTCTTAATCTAATTTCAAATAGAGGCATGTTTCCATTGCCATGTCAAACTTCTGGCATGCTATTTGCAATAAGCATTGTCCTGTGTTTCCACAGAAAGGCAGAGGTCACACCAGTTGAGTATCTTGCCTGCCTCTGGATTTGCATCTTCGGGTTGGACCAGAGGACACAAGGTAGAGCTGTGCAACACTGCTGCACCTGGGCAGTGGGCCCCAGCTGGCAATTTGATATTATTTACAGGGGTGAAAATGAAATTTATATGTGCAATTTAATGTCTTAAAAACAAATTAATTGCACTTCTTGTCCCCATGGTCGCAATGCCTATGTAGAAGTGTCTATCTAAATTGTGTCGGTGGGGAGACCTTTTGTAGAGAATGAAGTGTTGTGTTTTCATGAAAATTCAGTATACTTGTTGCATTTGCAATGTTATGGCAGAGCTCTGTTTCACTGAGTGTGGGGAGCTCTGTGAGGATAGCGGAGAAAATGCCATTGCCTTCACTTCTGACACATATTGAGTGTGAATTATTTATGGTACTTCATTGCAAATGGAGTGTTCTGTAGTATATTTGTAAATAATGAATTCTTTATGACAGGACATCTGTGTCTGTGGATCCTCTGTCACAGAAGTGGTTTTCTAAATACACTTTATGATAAGATATCCATCCCTTTTCCCAAGCTGCCCTGTAATAAAGTACTTTTGTATTCCTGCTATATCTGTTATCCATTTTGACTCTAACTTGTAAATGATACATAGATAGATACCTATGTAAAAGTTTGTGCTGTTTGTTGTGAGTTGATATGGTGTTAAGTTCATTTTATAATAAGAAGTAGGTATCTTTATATGTAAGCATTCTGATTTTTGCACTGTGTAAAAAATCGGGTTAGTGGAAGACTTATGTGCCATATAAATTAAGTTTGCTTCTTCTAACTTTCCTGAAGAGTACATATTTTTGTAAGACAGTACTTATTTTTTTAATTAATAAAACTACTTTCTGTTTATGCAACGTTTGTGGAGGTAATGAAAATGAGAAGTGCAGTGTGCAATTCAGAATGGTCATACACAAAATTGATGACCTGATTGCCTGTTTGGCCCAGTATGTGGCTTTGGGACTAACCTCTTCCCTCGCTTGTCTGTGCAGTTTGAGTAGGACTCATTTGAAGGCTTGATTTATGTAGGGCCCTGCTACAGTGCGTTCCCTAACAGGACACAAGCGAAACTTCTCTGGCTCTTTAGGATAGTCAGTGGCAACACTGAGTGTAAACTGCATACCCTCTGCAAAATATTAATACTGCCCTTTAAGCATCCTGCTTAGTTACTTCTTGCCACGGGGCTGTGGAAGAGGCTGCTTTACCTGCTCTTGCCTGCGATCTCCCATGTGAGCACGGGGAATGTTTCAGTGGCGCAGGAGAAGCTGCCACCTTGGGGGACCATGGCTTCGTGGCCCACCAGTGAGCACCTGAAGGGGCCACTCTTGCCTGTGCTGACCGACCCACTTGCGCGGCTGTCTGATGAACCAAGTCACTGAAATGATCCAAGCTGGAAAAATAATTTTCCATGAGGAAAAGGCAAGTTTGTCACCCAGCCTGTTTTAACGACCTGTTTTTCTGCGTGGTCTGCGGCTGGATCCTGCTTGATTGTTGAGGGGGCAGCCAGCTGGGGTCAAGGCTGGGAGCTCTGTGGGGCAGATCACCAGCAAGGTGGGAGGCTGGCTGGCCAGCCTGGCTGCTGGCCAGCATGGTCCAGAGGCATGTTTGGAGCGACTGTGGAGGGAGCAGCGCCGTTATCAGCCATGTTTGTGGAGCCAATGCGATATGTTGGTTATGGTGCCATGTGGATGAGAGATGTGCTGAGAGGGAAAAATGCTTTAGTTCTAGTATGCTAAAAAAAAAAAAAAAAAAAAAAAGCTGTATTTTCCTTTTGCAAAGAGTTTGGGAGAGTCTTCCATTAAAACACCTTCTGCATACCCTTCCTCGTTGGTGCGTGGTGCCCAGGCAGCAGCGTTCCAGTCTGGTACCCTGCCATCCTCCCTTCTCCCACCCATCACTACTCTTTTTCCCCCCCCTGTAATTACTCCCAGGAACTTAGTACCGGTTACCAGTTGTCAGTCACTCAGTTTTGCAGCTGATGTACTACTAAGCCTTTTTAATTCCTTCAAAAAGAGAAGGAAGTTAATGCTGGATGCCCGCCTGCCCCTGCTTGGCTGCTGCAGTTGCCTAGCAGCCAGTGGGAGGTACCAGGAGGAGCAGCTTGCCCCTCCCTGAATCATCTGCCAAGAGAAACGAGAAGACAGTTATTACTGGTTAGGTTCGTTAACATCTTTTTTTCTCTGTCTCTCCCGCACGCACATACACACACACGTACCTGCTTCTGCTCAGCAGTTTCTCATGAGCTGTGAAATGGAGTCTCCTGCATTCAAGCAACCCTTGCTGCTCACAGGCTCATACGAAATAACGCAGTAACCGTCGCGGGCGACTGTGAGGTCTCAGTCCACACTGTTGCAAATGTACTGCATAGATGTTTTACCGTCTCTTGAAAGAGTGGGGTTGGTTAGATGCTTCAGCTGACGAGGTCGTGGTTTTGCACATTGGCCTCTTACTTAAGTTTTCCATTTTTAGTTGCAGGGTGCTCGGTGCTTCTCACCGCTTTTCCTCACAGGCTCTGATGGAGTAGCTCTGTTCAGTCTTCCTGCGGTAGCTGGAGGTGTCTCCAGCTTTCAGCCAAAAGTTGTGGCTTCTGTTACCAGCGCTGGTAGAAAAGGATGTGTGCCCCTGCCTTGGCCACACTGGTGCAGGGTGGTTGAGATCTTGGGTGGAGGGTGGGCTGTGACTGGGGGAGGCTGAGGTGTGTTGGGTTGCTCTGAGGCTGCCCTGGGGAGCGAAAACACCCTGAAAACACAGCGGGTGGCCGAGGGTGACGGTGTCTGTTAAACTGCCAGAGAAGCTTTGGTGCATGTGAGGGATGGAGGTGTGGGTCTCTGAAAGAGGATGGGTACCGAGATGTCATTTGTAGAACTTCAGCTTTGTTCCAGAGGGTTTTCTGTAAGTTAGAGCTGGAGAAGAAAGGATGAAGAATGCCACTAACTCCTGGAATATCCAATTAACTAGCTCACTGCGTATCTCACAGTGGTTGTACATGCCAGTGTAATGTACTGGTTTGGAACAGGGACTGTCCTCAAAGTGATACAGCTGTGAAGTGTCCAGTGCAGCAGGATCCTTCCTTGCATCCTTCTCCTCTAAGGATGTTTATTTCTGACAGGTGCCTCTGACTTCAGTGGAAGTGAATGATGCAAACAAGAGAAGCTGCTGGCTGTAACAGTCAAATGTCAGCCAGTTTAATGTGTCATTATACTTTTCGGTTTAAGGCAGGTTCCTAGACAGCCACGAACCTAGAGTTGGAGGAACAAACACATGATTTATATGAAGAAATATAGCGGGTAGTGCTTGGATTTTCTTTTTAAAAGGCTAATTGTGTTAATTTGCTTGAGACACAATTATCTCAATGGGATTGATTTGTTTAATTAACTCGGGCTGCCTGCAGGTTAAATAGTGAGTATAAATAGAAGGACAGTGGGGAATGCATCACTAATGTTTGTATTGCAGAAGGATTGACTCATATGTAAATGAAGTGCTGCAAGCCTGCCAGGCTAACCTAGTTCTGGGGTGGTTTCTAGATACAAAAATCTCTCATGCTGTCATGCATAACATGGGGCTCGTACACTCAGGAATAAGTTGGTGAAGAGTGTACACTGTAGCACTAATGGCAAAAATACCTTGCGTATGAGCACTTTTGTGAACACTGCAAAGGGATGGTGTCTGGAGGAGGTGGTTTGTGCTGGACCACTGCGATGGCACTGCCCTGATGCAACCCAGCAGCTTCTTTGCTGTCAGCCCTCTCATGAGAAATCAGTGCAGTTTCTTGTTCCGAACATTGCAAAGACCACTCCTGAACAGAGCGCACAACTACCCTGTATCTAGCATCCTTAGTCTGAAGGCTTGTAACAAAGCTTTGTATGTTCCCTTGTTCCTGGCTTCCTCTGCCTTACTGTGTGGACATGTCCTTTGTCCTGAGGTGAACAGTTATGTTGAAGTCCCAAAGGGGAAATTCTGAGCTTTTTCTGTTAGTGTTTGGTCATGTACCATGAAAATCTTACATCCTGCAAATACAAAGAGGACAGGCAGGTTTTTCTGATCTTTCCCCTACCTAAAGTAACTTACTCATTGTCATGAGCTATATAAAACCATAGTCTTTCTCTGAATCTTTCTGAGGTCTTCGTCATAGCTTGTGGCAAAATATTGTGCAAACTGAGCACTGAATAAAAAAAATAAATAAAAAAAAAAAAGGCACAACAGAGCACCACTACAGAACCAAACCAACTAAACAAACACACGTTTCCTTTTAGCAGCTTTAAGTGTATTGCTGTTTCAAATATGCCCTTGCTTTTGCATGAGGAGAGTGTATAGGAGCACTGTAGTCTTTCACAATTCTTTTTTTTAATATCCTTGATAATTTATCCATCTCCTGTTAGTGTGGTTGCTTCAAACTTCTCCGTCTCTTTCTGTACAGAAATCTGTCTTTGTCCCAAATTATTCTTGTCCCCATTTTCTGAACCTTTTACTGTATCTGCTATCTCAAGAAGAGATCAGATGATAAGAGCTGAACACAGCACTCTGGTGGAGAACACGCTTCTGATTTATGCTGTGGCACAACAGTGTTGGTCTTATCCTTTAGATAATCATGTGAATGCTTTCGTCTTTAAAATGGAAAAAAAAAAAAAAAGACTATTTCTAAGTTGTATCTTTGCATATCTAGCAGTGTTTTTAATTTATTTGCTTAAGACTTGATTCAAATATTGAGTTACTCCAGAACTGTTAAACCCAACAATGAGTTTTGAGTGCTTCGCATTTTTCATTTAAATGCACTTTGCTTTTTATTGATCTGCAGTGGATTTAATTTACCCCTTGGCCTGGCCTTGTGTGGTTCATCTGGAATTCTGTCCAGTCTTCTCTGGTTTTGACCAACTGTAAATAATTTTCTCATCTGTGGATTTTAGCTGTTCAGGTTTTTGCAGGGAGGGGAGAGGAGATGTTGCCTTCACGTCTTTCCAGTTCGTTCAAGAATACATGAAACATTGCTATCCCCAGTATAGACCTGGGGGCATATCTCCCTTGATCTTTTTTTTGCCTTATTGAAAGCTGTTTCTTTTGTTCTTATGTATTTTCTGTGTGTCTCTGCTGCTTTCTAATCTGCATAAATGTTTTCCCCAATAAACCTCAATTTTCTTAGTAGTGTAAAAGGATTTTGTCACATATTGTTTGCAAGTCCAATTCCCAGCCTTTTTAAATCCATACTTATGTTGACAAGCCAAAAATACTCATGAACAGCAAAGAGAAAAGTGTGGAAGTGTGTATCTGTTAGAGAAGCTAACCTTGGAAAATGGTATCCTGTTGGAAATATTTGAATTATGTGCATCAAGTCTATAGCTCTTCCACCTTCAGACACTGTGCTCCAGCCTTTGTTTACATTGCTTGTTGTTACATCCTAATCCTTCATTTAGGACCAGTTCATTTTGAACGCAGAGAACTGTTTTTCAAACTATTTCCAGTGACAGTAATTGTCCTGCCTTATTTGTCTACCTGAAGGAGGAGGGCGTTTTGGTTCTCGTAGCAGGTCCCTCAGCTTTTCCACCCCTGCCTTCTGCTGAGAAGATTCCCTTTCCGTACATGTCACTTGAAGCCAGGACATCTATATATGTTTTAGACCGCTTATAAAAACATTGGAGCCCTAGAAGAAATGTCATGCTGCTTCCATCTTGCTGTCAGCCCACTGAGTGCTGTTACTCTGTTGTCAAGATAGAGACTTCACCCCTTCTGGTGTTTTGCCTTAGCTTGTAAATGTATGTTTCTCTCCTGTCTGTAAAGTGGGGTTTACCAGGCCTTTGAGTAGAACTAAGTTTACTGAGTAATGTCAGTTTATCTTTTTCGAGTAAAGACTACAAAGGCAAGTGGTAGGGAGCCTTTGTAACTCGCATCAGTGATCTCCCAACATCTGTGGTTGTTAGGAGGGGTTTGATTCCCCTTCGTAGCATCCCATTCTATTTGGGTTAGTGTAAGATGGCAATATCTGAGGATGACTTGAGATCTGTTGAAGGAGACATTACAAAGAAACTTTCTTAAAGTTTCTTTGAAGCTCAGGAGTTAAGTACTAGCAACTTTTCTTCCCAAGATGCAATTTCTGACCCAGTTATGTAGAGGACTTCATTGATGTAAACCAATTTTGGTTCTGCCTTAAAACCACTGTGGGAAAAGGTCTTTGTACGAGGTTTGGTTTTTGTTTGTTTTAATCTGTTACAGTATTGAAGTATTAAATAACTTAGCAAGAGCTGATTCTTTCCAGTCCATAGCTTTCCCTGAGAAAAAATGAATATGCCTCCTCAGAGGCACTTTGAAGATGATGTTACACAGACATGCAGGGATGCACACACACATGTGCAGACACCCAAACAGCACTAAGTTCAACTTTGAAAGCCTGGGATGGTGAGGGGGTAAGGATGTGGAGCAGAGACACCACACTGGTCTGTTCGGAGACTGACACTGTGTATTTAACTTCAGAAATCATGAAGTACCATGCTTTTGTAATGTACTTATTTTATGTGTTCAAAAGCGTGCTCAGACACATTGAAAAGATATTTTCCAGTGCATATTATTTCTAAGTTACAAATCTCTCACACAGGAAAGACACAGCATGCTTTTCTACAAAATTACAAGAAAGTTTCTTCCAAACTCCACAGAATGGTTAACTAGAACAGTTCTGGGCATTTTGTTCCTGTATGCTGTCTTGAATTGGGAAAACATACTGCTGCAATTGGTGCATTTAATGGCCTCGCAGATTTCTTAAAGGTATGTTCAGAAATTTGTGCAGTAGATTACAGTCGATTCGCATAGGCCAGGTAAGGAAAACTGATTATGAAAGACACATTGGACACTTCAGAGGAAGTTAAATTAAAGTGGAAATCATTATTTCTCTTGGAGTGGACCCTTACAGGAGTGCAAACCAAGTAATGCAACTGGATGGAGAAGCAGGTTGCATGTGTTGCAGGGACTGCTTGGGATGAGGCAGTACTGGTATGACAAATAGCAAAGGGACCTGGAGATGGACTAAGGGTTTGTTTTTAAAAAATCCTCCAGGATGATGTTGTGAAACTGTCAAGAACCATCAGGAATGTGAATGAAAAACTAGAAAAGACATCAGGTAGAGAAAAACTGTCAGAGAACAGTGATGGTCTGGAAAAGGTTCAAGCAAAATGCTTTTGGTTTTCAATATAACAAAGGCTATATGTTGCTGCTCTTGAAGTAAGCCGTGCAAAGCCCCAACTGTCTTTTTACTGCAGAAACGCCTTTGTTCCTCTGTGGTATTTTAGAAAGCCACATCTTCAAGTAAAACTGAATTTGACTTGCTTTTGTCTTTATATTGTCGATACTGAGTTACCTGCTTATTGGATACATGCTTGTCATGCAGGCTATCTAAGATGCCACCAAGGGATGATATTCTTGAAGGATGTTTTCCATGTGGTCCTAAAAATAATGCATTCTGAAATGGAAAATGCGTTTCTTCATATTATTTTATAAGATTTAAATCTTTTTTTCCCCCGTTGCCCTCATTGAAGTGCAGAAAATAGGTTGACTGAAAGGCTGACTATCAAATTGAATTTGTGCATGTTTTAAATAACTTTTCACATTGGATCTCTTGAGATTTTTATCCCTGTATCTGCAGAAATGTCAGTGAAATTTATCTTAGTCCAAGATTTTACCAGGGTGAAATCTCAAAAATGTATGCATTCATTCCCTTCACCCTCTTTTTTTTTTTTTTTTCCAGTTCTACGCCAAGTTGTGCCTCTTCTCCCTTCCTTTGGGTGCTTTTTCCTAGTGCTACTTGCCCAGATGAGCTTAGGCTTGGGATACGCAGGCAAATCTGCTTCCATCAGCCAGCTGTTACACTCCTGTGTGTGTGTATATGGATTTCTGTTTGCCACAAACCAGCTTGTTTATCGTGGCTGGTTTGTAGAGACTGGAGGAGCTTCTTAGCACTACATAATAGTCTGTGCAAGGGGAGGTGGTTACAGTTAGGAATAACTAGTTCATAAAGTAGGACAAAACTGTTTTTACAGAAAAACTTGCTCTATTTTGCATCTGTTTCTTTTGAATGATGAGTGAAAAAAAAAATCATGATTTTTGCTCTTAATTCTGTGAATTCCTGTAATGTTCAGAAAAAATGTGAATAGAATTTACAAGATTATTGCAAGATTATGCAATGGTCCCATATCTGTGAGCAGTTTGGGGAAAAAAAGTCACTGCTACTTGTACTGTCACTTAAATATGATATGAGAGAGAGACACTTCCCTCCCCTGCTTCCTGCCTCCTTTTATGTTCTTTGCAATGTGAATATACTAACATCTATTTGAAAGTTATTTTTGTCACCTAGGCCTTCTCCTTCACATCTACCTCAGAAGCAATGCATGCATCTTGGCGGCGTGTGTTTGTTTAATCTAAGGAAGAGCAAAACTTGTTCAGATGACTGCAAAAGCAGGAACAATTGTTAGGCTGAGATGATGATGGCATGCGTTTGTTTATCTCACCTTTAAGGTGTTTTGTAATCACTTTTTCCCAGATCCAAAAGATAATTTCCTAGGAGATAATAGTTAACAGATGCAAATACTGTGTGAATTATACTCTCACCAGTCACCTTGTGCTACAACAAAGGAAGAGAAAGAAAATGGATAGTGGTCCTTGTTCTGTAGTGTGTTGAGGGCCCTTGACTTGCCCTGAGGCAAATAAACAAAATGGATAGAAACAATAGAGTAGAAATTCGGTTGTTTTTTTTTTTCCTCCCTCAGCTCCTCACCACTTCTGGTTTTGCATAGATGTGATGGAACTGTTGGTTTTGAGTGTTAAATAATATACATACTTATATAAGAACAAGCTCTATCCCTTTTTTGTGGGAGTGGTACAGTGTGTTAGGATTTTTTTTTTTTTTCCCCAGACACACGACAGCAGCTTTAAGGGCTGCTGAGATTCTCACAAAATTTCTTCCTTACGGTGCCGTCCAGTGGAAAAGGCCAGCTGCTCGGTGGCTTGTATGTGGTGCAGGAGGTGCAGCTCGGGTGTTTGCTACATGCCATTTGGCTTTTGCTACCATGGCGGTCTAATGGCACGCGTGGCACGTTGGTACGTTCAGCAGTCGTTCTAATTTAGGTGGTTTGGTGTGGGTGGGCAGCTCTGTGTGTTTGGGGGGGTTTCAGCTGGGTGGGTGGGTTTGGTGTGTTTTAGTGTTAAATACAATTCCAGAGGTGGCTCTCATGGTTCTCCAGCGTAACAGCAGGAAAGTATTGGACCTTTGATGTTTGCCTTGCAGAAAGTTTTCCCTCCTCTGTGTTTTGTACCGTTGCACCTGCTTCATAGCAGCCTGCTTTCCTGTAACCTTGTCTTCATTAGCAATGTGTTGTAGCCTATCTACAAACCAAATGACGTCTGGTCCCTAAAAAGCTGATACTGGTTAGTTATAAAAAAGGTTTAACTGAACTTATGGCTGTTGCAGTTTGTGATATAAACTGCAAAAGACAGCAGTATCAATAACGGGATGTTCTGAGTTGTCCTGAGTTTAGGCTCCTGACCTGACCAGCAAATTTCATTGTGCTCCTGACTTTATTAGGCCCCTTTGCAACCAGTAGAGACAGAGGGTCTTTTCTTTAGGACAGCTCAGCAGGAACTGAATTTCAGTGCTCTGGGTTACCTTCTTTCCTGGAAACTTTTTTCCTTTTTTTTTTTCTCCTTTTTTTTTTTATTGGCTGTATAGGAAACCTGGAGAGATGAGTCAACCAAGTTGACGGTGGTATCAGTTGCACAGTTGCACCCACAGTTGTCAAGTAGGACATCTTTGGAGGGCGATAATAAAGGCATTGGTCTGAAGTCCTGTTTAAATAGTTTGCCCAGTGCAAAATACAGCCTTGAAGGAATGCTTACATCTTAAAGAAATATCTATATACCTGCATTTCTTGCTTTTCTAAATGCAGTAGGCCTTTGTGAATTGATATACAAGATCAGCTCCTGAATCTCCTCACTGTTAAGAGCAAAATACAAGTTGAAACTACCCATAGTCAAATGGGTTGCAGAAAGTAACATGCATCACTTACTCCTTTCAGAGAAGTGCTTGCTAGCATATGAGCATCTGTATACAGACAGATCCCTCCTGTGCCGCTAACAGCTGTTGGTAGGCATTTTCTATGATATTAGAAATTGCTTCAAAACATTCTGCTGAACAGAAGCCCAAAATGTCCTTGTAGGTATTTCTTTCCTAAGTGAACGGACAAGCCAGAGAGGAGAGGAGCATTTGAGAGAGCATGTGGGTGTTTGACGCAACCTTGTAAATTTGAAAAGATGGAAAATTTTTTATCTGGCACGATTTGGGAAAGTGCTGTTAAACCAGACAAAATTTATTTTGTTTTCATTTTAAAAATGAAATGAAAAATTGCTGTAGGAGTTTTTTCCCTATGATGTTACATTTTTGAGTAAAAGCGTAACAACTTGGATGGGGCTAGTAGTTGGCTGGTGGAAGCTTAGTCAGTATAAGGCCGTCCTCGTAGGGAAAGGTTGGGAGAAATAATGTAGTGCAAGTCTGTGACCCTTTTACTGAACAAGCAGGTCTGCTGTTTATTACTAGAGTTGGTCGTTTATGGCTGTAAACTATAAACTGAGGAGGAGAAGGATGTGGGTGGTATAACTCCAACCTGTGCTTTTGTCATCTGAGGAGTGTATGGCACCGTCTGCGGGGAGCTGTGGCTTAACCCCATCACCAAACTGAATTTGGTAGCAAATTTGGGGTGTTTGCTGCTTGAACGTGCAAGGCCAGTCCCTGGTGAAGCTGCCCTGGTTTCAGGGAGACGTTTCAGCCATCGTTGGGAGACCTTAATTGCATGTTGCCTGTTTGTGTACACTAGTTTCTCCCACATGTGCATTTTTCCACTTGTCTTCTCCGCTCCTCCTTTTCACCTCCCGTATGCTGCCCTAGCTGCAAGTAGTGCAAAGGGGGCTGCCTGGGTAGACTCCACCATTGCCTCTTGCCTCTTAAGGCTCTTTTTCACTCTGTCCAAAATCAGTAAATGTGAACTTGCTGAGCAGAAAAGACAGATTTCTATCTCTAGTGGTCGCTTCTTGGTTTTGAGGGTGGAGAGAATGGGTTTAGCTTTATATTTTGGTGGAATGTGTATTTAAATTACTATTAAAATGATATCTTAGGAAAAGTGTTTATATATTTATGGAAAAAAGAGCTATTTTATATAGTTCTTTGAGGTAAATGTACTTGTCAAAGAATTTATTTGAGTCCATGTGGTCTTTCTGAATGTATTTGACATGATCGTTATTCACTTGTAGCATTTGTTTCCTGTCTCATTATGTAAGTTAGCAAACCACTGTAGGGTTACCTTTACTTTTATTTGCATTAGAAATTGCACCATGAAAAATGTTCTCATTGGATTGCCTGCTGCTGAGCCAAGAGCTGTAAATAAAGTGGTTTCTGATTGAAATACAGGAGAACCACAGAACCATTATAATTAATGTACCCTCTGGTTTTTCTCTTTCTCTTTTGTTTTTCCCTCCCCCCCTGATATTACCACATATCTTTTTTTATAAAGTGAACCAAGTTTCTCTTCCTCCTAGTTAAGCTTAACTTGAGATAGTCACTTCTTGCTGAACCAAGTGCTCCAGACCTCTGACATTTATAGCCTTCTGCAGGTGTGCCTACCTCTGATGCTGTTAGGGTTTCTGTGTGCTTTTCTGGGTAAGTGAACAGTGCTAGGAAGAATACCTGAGGCTGCTTTTTTGCCTTGTTGTGGTTTTTTGTTGTGTTTTTTTTTTTTTATTACAAAATTCACTTATGGAGAAGACCACTTTTAGATAGGAGTAAGGAAAAGGTATTTTGTGGGAAAGCATCTGTGTGAGCATCTTGTGATCTGCAGGCAGATGTTACTGAGAAGTGGTTTGCTGTTTGTGACTGGGGGGGTGGACACATTTTGCCACTCGTGTTTTAATGGAATACTCCATCTGCTGTCTAGCCAAATCTCTTTCTGAACATGAAAGTTTTGTGCCAAATGTAACACCAAATCAAGAGAAAAGAGGTGGGGTGTTTTCTACAGTATGCCGTAAATGCTAAAACCCAATGTGTCTTAGAGGGTGGGTAAATCCAGATCTTTTTGTGTGTCTGGTTCTTTGCTTATTTTAAAACAGCAAATACATGTAATTCCAGTTGGCTGTTAATTTGCAACCACATAGGCAAGTATTCTTTTTATCTGTAAACGGCTGTTCTGTTGGTTTTTTAGTTAACTAATTTGATATTATCTGCTTTATTCATAGAGTTCTCAGACTATCTAATGTGTTGGATTCCTGCCTCTTGTGATGAATGTTATTTTTACCCTTTTTGCAAAGGCTGGTTGCCTATTTAGTGGTTATGCCACTAAATAGATTTTTTTTTTTTTTTTTTTTTCCCATTGTTAAGGAGATGCAGCAAGTATGTCATCCGTTCTTAAGATTCAAAATTCATAATAGTCATGTGTTTTGCTCTAATCATCTGCAGTTACAATTTTGAATTTTCTGATTCTGTTTATTGACATGGTACTCTTTTGTTCAGATATGACAGTCATGAATCATTCGGCAAGTTATTTGATTCACATGGATGATTTTTCATTTTTTTTTAAACGCACCTGTGCGGGAGGGGTAGAACTCTTACTACTTTGCCAGATTTAGGAGTAGGAGCTATGAGGATCTTTCCTTCCCCCTGCTTATTAGAAACAAAGCAGATGATAACAGCCCTGTGAGGGCACTGGCCGTTTATGGTGGCCCTTTAGGCATGGGAATGGAGTCAAAAGCCTGAATTGTGTCAGGATTTTCCATGTTATCTAAAGTCTTTCAGTTTAGGACTTTCCAAAAGACATGAACCCACTGGAAATTGTGACATTCTCAAGTCCACAGCAAGTTCCTTCTGATATTAACCCAATACTCAGGAGACAGTTTGTCCATTTGAGCATACGGCTAAAATGAAAATAGAAATGAGTCTACTGTCTTGCTAAAGATTTTATTTTTATTGAGCATCATCTTGTTTTTAAGAGCCTATAAGAAGCTGGGAAATGGAAGTGAGATCTGGAAGAAGTAGGTGATGGTGATTTAAAGTATCTGAAAATGTTCAGGTAATATGAACCAGAAACATCTTGCTGACTCAGCATCCTGTGCTTGGGGGCATATAAAATGTACCAGTCTCTTGCTTGTGTGAAAGATCTATACCTTGGACAGCAGACCAGTGAAGTCACGTCTACAGGGTTATACTACCATTCTCCCCCAGATTAAATGGACTGTGTAACACCCTAAAGAGGTAAAAATAGTTACCAACCACAGATTGTAGAGTGAAGTTAAATGTTTGTTACCAGTGGAGAAGTTGCACAGACTGTACTTGCTATTCTTTGCACTTTGAAAAGGATGAAGACCTATGAGCATTCCCAAATCTCATCTTCCTCAACAAACTCATCAGAAGCCTCAAATTAGAGAGGTCTAAGGTCTGTCCCTCTCAAGATTTCATGTCTTAAGTAGTCCTATGTTGTCCAGAGAAAATCACTAGTAATGTATGTTTTTCTATAAGAAATACTTTTCAGTTCAGGACTTCATAGTTCAGACTAGTGAATAAATCATCAGAATCTCATCTTCAGGTTCTCCTGATAAGAACAGACATATCTATTGGAAATAAGGTTATAATAATTTATCATATGGATCTCCAGGACCATGGTCTGTAACTGTACCCTGGTTTGCTGGTGAACATAGAGAGGCATCACCAGCTGCCTCAGCACTGCCTGCATTTAGTTGTGCACAAAGAGTACCAGAGAGATGTTTTTCCTCTTATACAAACACAGAAAGATTGTCTCCATTCATCATCAGCTCCTGATGTATTTGTGGCCTACAGTAGGTCACGTCTGGACGGAGAGCACTCCAAAAGGCGTCTGAATGGAAGAGCAGCCTCTTGGGTGTGGCTTCCGCTGGTACACCAGGGACAGAAAGAGAAGGCTAGAGCTGGCTAGAAGTAAGGCACGCCAGACTGGCACTCCTCTGTTTTCAACAGTTGTTTGCATTGTGCAAAACCACTGTAATAGTATTTGAGAAAATACGTTATCTCATCTGTGTGTCAGTGGACTGGCTCACGAGAAGGTCTCTGGGGAATGATGGGTCAGACTTGCAGGGCTTCAGAAAGTGTCAAAAAATTTGATAATTCAATCGTAGGTCTCCCTGCAATGGAAGACTACTTTATACCATCCCTCTTTCTGGCAAGCACGGGAGATCTCAAAGGAACCAGGATGGTCCATTCAGACCGTTTCAGACTTGCAGAACTCAGTGCCTAGAGTTGAGATTACAACTGAAACTTTCAGTGTGCAAAGGAATTTCAACCCACTAGACCTGGGTAAAACTCGTATACGGAAGATGAAGCTTTTGAGATAGCTAGGGATTACTGGAAAATATACCAGCAGGACAGTATGGGACCACATAGACTTATCTGAGTCCTGCATTACCAGAGGCATTAATACAGGGGAAGATGAGGTAAAGAATGCCTTAAGGTTTTTCTGTAAGATGTCCTTCCTCCAGGCCAATACCCTGTAGGAAAGCTAAAATAAAAATCAAATCTATAGCAGGGATCTCAATATTTAGAAAAGAAAAGTAAAAAATTCAGGCTCACTGCAACTCTTCACTTTTCAAAGGATAATCTTTAGACATTCACATTGTTATATTATCTGGTACAGCATCTTGATACACAGACTTTTTCTGTAGCTTGAATTTGCAGTCCAGGAATGCTAAGAACATGGCAGAAAACNATGGCAATAAGAATTCTCCATTGCAAGGTAAAGGAACAAATGTAAGGTTGTACATGCATTGGAGAAAATCCTTTAATAATATTGTAGCCCTCCCCATGAGGTCTCTGCTTGAGATCTTCGTCAGATG
>VYZW01056195.1:1424-14266 GCA_013401315.1 Balaeniceps rex
TCTGCAGTGTACACCTTTAATACATTTGTGTGAAGAAAATTACATACTGTGGTCAGAACACATCTGTGAAGCTCTTACAAGTTCTTCAGAATATATGGTGCATATTCTTTATGAAAGGTACAGTTGAACTTTATAAAAAACCTTTCTCGTGAAACTAAAAATGTATAGTATTTTCAGGAAATGTGCATTTCAGTTTGGTATGAAGTGACTAAAAAATTATTAATTCATTTGAGAGGTGAGATTTATGCTAAAAAGCGGAGTAGTGATGATACAAACAATATTTTGACTTTTGGCCACACGGTTTGTAGTCAATCCACATCTTCCTCAAATGTGCCTCAATTCTCTTCTCTACCCTTCCTGAAAAAGAAGAGTATTCAAGCATTCCCCCTTTAAATGGCCTCCATGGAAGTAGCTTATCTGCACAATGAATTGCTCAGTCTGAGTGACAATTTTTAAAGGTTGGGCACAGCACCTTTCCATTCATTTGTCTAGCACAATCCTTTTTATCAGCACCCTCCAGGCTCCCTCCACTCTCTGTGCGGGGGAGATAACAAATAGAGCAAATTTTCATAAAGAATATTTTCTATTTAACAAACCATGGTATCTATCTGTTGTTAACCTTCTGAGCAATGAGTGAGACAGGATTATTCTATAGGTGGTGAAATAGCCATTAAGCTGATAAGCCAAACTTCACTAGGACATTTCAAATTTTCTTTTGTCAGCTGCCAGGGTCAGAGGAGAGGAGGGTTGTTCTGAACTTGGAGGTGGATTCTCTTATCTGCTGCCCACCACTCCCTGTTCCAGCCGTAGGTAATATGAGATGTACAAGGTAGGCTTGGGTGTTTCATAAAGGCCACTCATAAAGACATTCTTTCCTAACGTTCTTTTGTGTGTTCAAAGAAAACTTAAGAGTTCAATACGTCAGTCTCTAATAATGATCTTGAACATCTCGAAGAAAAGTGAAGAAGCCCTGTGACTGGGAACTAAACTCACAGACCCACTTCTTCTTAGTTTGTTCGTAAAAAAATTCTGTGAAAGATACGCTAAATATCATGTTGCAGAGGGATCCGACTACTGTTTTCATTTCCATATGCATATGCATATACATTTATTTATATGCATAAATAAAATAAATAGCCTACCCAGTCTATTTACGCACAGTACTTTCCAGTTGATCTGTTGTTTTCTCTACTGTTTTGAATGCCTGCAGGACTTGTTACTTGAACTCTGACAACTGTCTTCCTAGAGAAGACAGCTTTGCTCCTCATCCCCTCTGGGAGGTAGTTCTTAATTCAAATCAGATTTCAAAAAATAGTAGCAACTTGCTCGAAAAAAGAAAAGTAGCTATTAATCACTGGCAAGAAGAAGAGATAATATCCTTTGAAGCCAATTTATTCTTTAAGTTACAGAGTAATGCACATTTTATTTAGCTATAATGTGTTTGGGATCTTGAGTTTCTATTGGCGTGTCATAGTTGTATCACCTCCAGGCATCAGGGACTGTGAATGGGGGATTCAGCTCAATTTATAGTTCAGGCAACTGCTGATGTGAAGCTGTCATAAATCACAGCAAATGGTATACGATGTCTGAAGCTAATAAGTCTACAAAGTGCAATGTCTTCCTCCTTTCACACATAAACATCAATTGACATTAGATTAGCAAGTGTAGAGCTGAGTGAGTAGTTTATAATGAACAATTAGTCTAATTGTGTCTGCTTCTGTTATGAGCTGATTATGGAACGCTGAGATTGGATGTCTGAAATTATTTGTGTATTTCTTCAAAACAAGTTTTCCATGTGAATGTCTTGTGAGTAATTCGTTGTGAACAGTTGAACTTCAGAAGTGATGATGGTTGCTAAGTTATATAAATCGCTGGGATTGTTTGTGTTTCCCTAATTTGATTATTTGCAAGTCCAGACAAAACACGGTGAATTTAAATTATTAGAACTGAAAATATCATGGCAGTGGAATAAAAGCTGAAAATACCTGACCATTTGAACTTAATATATTTGGAGTTAAAGCAAAGCCATCCAAATAACTGGAAAATTAATACAACAGAGCCATAGACATCATTGTATTTACCTTTGTTTTCCAATGAGGAGGTTACTTAATGAAAATCTTTTTATTCTCTCAGGCCTAACAGAACTTCCTTTTACCATCTGTATTTAATTTCTGGTGGTTCAGGGAGGGGGAGTCTTCCGTTAATTAGCTGTTCACGTGTGGAGTTTGCCAAGCCCAGCCCCAGACAGTGACATAAAATCTTGGCTGAAATTAAATTTAAATATTTTCACTGACTTCACCAGCACCGTGATTTCATTCTTTGTTCTGAATACCTTCATATTACAGGACAATCATATCTGGATCTAGGTTTGAAGTTGCTATGGGAAATAGTAAGATTTCTGAAAATGGAAAAAAAAGTAAAGTAGGGCATGACTAAAGGCCACCGGAAGTGTTAATAAAGGTCCCTGCGGATCCCCAGTGTCCAGCAATGACAGTGCTCAGGTGAGAGTGGCTGAGTCATGCCTGGATGATCGCACAAGTCTGTTTATGACAGGCATCTTTTATCCCACTGAATACATCAGAATTTCACATCTGAGTGTGTACGCTGCTGTGGCACCTTTACCTTTGCTTTGCATGGTTTTTGTGTGTGGCTTTTTAAAAAGACCATCTTTCCTCACCTTGTTATTTCAGCATTGGCCAGTGGGTCGCACTGTGTCAAATGTGCCCTCAGATTATTGATGAGGGACTTTTTACAAGAATGCTTCTTTTCTGCACTATAGTAATCATGATAAAGGCTCTTTCTCAGCATTTGGGCATCCTCCCCTTGTGTAATGTGTCAAATCCATGACAGCGAGACTTTTATTTGGAAGAGTTTTGATGCACCCACAAGCTGTCATGGTCAGCTATTTACTTGTACCACCGAGAGGGAATTTTTCAGCTCACAGGTGTGCTCTGGGCACCCGAGTAGATGTATTTCAACCTCAATTATCTGTACTTTTTTTTTATTCATTTAGAAATCAAAACCAATCATACTTTATTATGTCACAGGTGTTTTGTAAAGATCAATTAGCACTTGTGAATCCCAACATACTGGTAAGAAGGGGCTTCCAGGAAGAAATTAATATTTCTGTCTTCAGAACGAAGTCTGAATTCCCTTTCAGTGAAAGAAGCTTGCACCGAACATGGCATCATGAAAATAAAATTCAAAATTGAACAGCTGTTCATTAAGTACTGCTCACTGTTGTACCAAATAAAGCAAACACATCCTTTAAAACATATTATCTGATCATGGGATTAAAAGCAGTGTTGTAGCGCATGAACACCAAACGGCTTTGCAACCCGAATCATGTTCCTTTGGCATATCCACAGTGTGTGTAAAGGGTGTTGCCGTATCTCTCAAAAGGACTGTATCAGTATAATGAAGTGAAGAAGGGGGGTGGACTGGTCAAGTGAAGATGGGAAGGAATGATAATTCACAGCTCCTCACACATGAGGATTTTGGAAAGAAACATAAAATTTCATGGCATCAGCTGTTCCATCTAGCCTACACCTGACCGATATAACTTAGGCTTCCTTCCTCTCCATATAATTGCCTTTTTATGTGTGTTCTGAAACAGTTATTTGAGGTCCGGTGCCACTCTGCATCATTTCTATTTGTGCTGTGCACATTGTGCTTGGATGCGGTTCATCTGAGGCTGGGAGTAGGTCTGAGGTTCTTCACCTAGTTGGGGTGCTCATGTGGGGAGTCCAGCTGGCTTGAGCTTTCTCTGAAGTTCATGTGTCTGAATCCAGAGAGACAGGTATTTCTCTACCTCTTAACTCATTGGACAAGGGCCATAGTGTGTCTCCACATTTGCCCTAGACATCTCGGTTAAATGCCTCATATCTGTGGGTATTTAATATATATGTGCTAGGAAAAAACATTAATGAACTCTAGTAAAGGCATGAAAACTCCCTCATATGTACATTTGTAAACAATTTTTCCTTCTTAAATTTATGAGAGAAACCTCAGTCCACAATATTTTGTCATTTTACACAGCAAACTTCTCTGCTGTCATAGTCTAGAATAGGTGAAAAAGACATTGTTTACTAGACTGAACACTTCCATACATTCCTACCCAACTGAAATGTTGACCTTTACAATGAGAAATTGTGCATTTTGCTTGCAAGCTTTTCTTTTCTGTTTTAATATTGAAAGTTGGAAAAAGCACAGACATAAACATGGAGCTAAATCTCTTGTCTGGTTATGAAGTAGTGTCACCCACTCCAGGCATTAGAGTCACACCAATGTGTATGAGGTGAATGGCTGACTCTAGGGGGCGTCTTGGCTTCATTAAACTGCCCTTTCTTTCATTTTCTGCACTCATTTCTGATACATCTTTGTCATTTTAGCATGTAAGCCAGGCTGAGGCTAGTTTCTGCTATCAGCGGCTTGTCCAGCTCTATGTCCTTCATAACGTTTGTAAGTGGAAAATAACTTTTTAAATTGTTCAAATTGACAGGCAGGGCTTTCTGCCAATCAAAATGGCATTAAAGTTCATTCCTTTGCACCTTTGGTGCTGGTGGCATTTCACACTGATAGGAGCTTTGCATATAAACAGGCTTCAAAGTTTAGACACAAGGTGTAAAGGCAGCAGTGCTGGATTCTTCCAGACGGGAGCTGGGTTTCGCTGGCTTCTGAAAGCATCCTTGCAGTGTTTGCTTGGCTTGTTTTTTTTCTTAGAAACTTCGATTCAATTAGAAAGCTCTAATCCATAGCGCCAATCTGTCTGATCTCTGCATGTAGCTTTGTCCCTGAGCCTCCTTCACAGAAGCAGATAAGTTTTAAGTGTCCTGCATGTGCATATGATTTGTTGCAGCATTTCTTCTGTAGGTGTCTGGAGGTGTGGTAAGCAGACTGTGAGCAGCGGCTTATTCTTACATGCCGATTCATATACAGCGTTAATGAAGAGGCAGTATAAGGGATCATCGCTGAGCCTCCTTTTCCTGCCCACTTCCTACCTAGCCCCTCTTGGAAGGAATTCTTCAACACTGAATGAATATTATTTTAATAGTGTGTCATCCTTGAAAAGGCTCTTGGGTCTTGCTGAATGCTCATTTACATCGCTTTTATCAGTAGTACCTTAAAGATAAGGGCTTCCACCAGTGGAAGGATGACATGAAAGAAGATTCATGAGATTACTCAAGAGCTGTGCTGGAGCAATGTCCAGGGAGCAAGTGGCACAAGACTCAACACATTTTCAAATCTCCTTCTCCTCTGAGGTTCATGAAGGTGTCAGCTTTGAAAGTTTTCCTTGACACCAATATTTTGAAGCTAATAAAGGTCATATGACAGGAAATCAAGCACATGATTTGTAGCTTAAACTTACTAATGAGGGTTGCTTCCTTTTGCTAGGCAAGATTTCCTGGATGATAATTCTGTTGAATTTTTACTTCCACCACTTTGATTCAAGATTGTTTCTTCAGAAATGGAAGGTATTTTCAGGTTTTTCCAGTTGGTTACTGGGGAGCTGAAATCCAATGTAGGCAAACACAGTCTTGAATAATGTCAGCAATTGGCAGAAATGTGAGAGTTCAAGTTTTTGTCAGTGCAAGTAGATATATCTACCTATGCCAAATGCATAGATACGAAATAGTTTTAAATCAGTTCCTTTATTCACCTTGCAAGGCCCTGAATTAGGATCTGTGCTCAGGTCCCATGCTGGGTGGAGGTGCAAGTTCAGGTCCCGTACTCAGACTAATTAGCCGTGCCTCAAAGATAGATAGATAGTAGTAGATAGTGCAAAAATCCCTCAGCTAGCAATGACCGCCGTAGTTCACCAAGTGGAGGCAGCCAGATCTTGCCTTTCTTCAGGGCTTTTTAACTGAAACATGGCACAGCCTAAATGTAGCCAGGCTGCCTTCGTGGCACATCATGAGTCTTCATCATACAAATGTGTGGTCCTGCATTGTACCATTTGGAGGTGTTGGTGCACTGTGTGGGGAGTCCCTCTGCCCTCCTGGCTCTGCATAGCTGTGCCTTCAGCAGGGCTCCTTAGCCTAAGGGCAGCACCCTGCTGCCACATCCTACACAAAGGGGTGGAATTAGCTCAGTTCATGTGTATTCAGGAATTTCTCCCCGGGGGATGCCATTAAGGTGTCTCTGGATGAGGTGATCTGCACTTTGTCACCAACAGAGAGGCTACCCTTGAGGTACCCAAGACCATTTCCTCGGAAGCTACTTCCTTAGATCAGGGGAACCAACATGCACTGTTCACGTGGATCTTGGCCCAGACCTTGCAGGTTCATGTTCTGACTTCGGGTATTGATTTGTAGTTCGTGGGTCGGCTCTGCATGTTAGCCACAAGATCAGATTCCAAACCTGTATGCAGTCATTAGCTCATCACACAAGGTGTTGCCCAAGATGGTTGAATTTCATAAGAATTAAGCTCTGGTTTAACTCTACTCCTGATTAGGCCTACCAAGCCAGATCTCATATTAAAGATAACCTTCAGATGCATATCCAAGAACTTTCTGTAGCAATTGTTAACTGCTCAAGCTTATGATTTTACAAACCCAGCAGAAAATTCAAGCTGCCAGGAGCTCTCATGTTTAAAGAGTCCAGTGTAACAGTAGCTGTTAGAGAGAAAGTCAGAAAGTGAATGTTGCTTTTGAGAGAGAATTAAACTTTTCAGCTCCCTTCGTAAAATATTCAGGACAGTCTAACAGAGATTTAAATTAAAATGTATTTGCAAATATTTTAGTGGTGACCACCTATGACCTGGCTGACTGCGTCACTGATGTAGTGGTGTGTCAGGGGACGTTATCCCCTGGAGCTGCTCTGGCGATTGGCTTCTGCACCTTGCTCTGAACATGTTTCCAGTGTGGTTCGGGCGGATGCAGACTACCTTATTCAAAACTTCCACTGATACAGTTTGTAAGAAATATTGTCTTGTGAAATGGAGACAGCAGGTCGGCATTGCTGCCTGTTCCTCACTTCTGCCAGTGCAGCTGCTGCGCTGCCCGGCTTCCCCATGCTTTGGTGATGTCCCCTCCCTACGAGTGTACGCCGAGAGGTGAGCAAAGAGGGGCAAGTGGCACCCAGGACAGTGCAATGGTTGGCACCCCCATCAATTCCTAAAGCCTATTGTACAAACTCATAGAAGGTAGTTTTAAAGAAATTCATGCTTAAAAACATATTTAAGTATTAAATTTTTCAGAGAGATGGGCAGAACAAACATACTTTTTCTGAACAGCAAGAATCAGAAATGTGTCAAATGCTGCCTGTTTTGGAATTTACATGGGTCATCTCATAATAATACCCGAGTACTTCCCAATCCCTCCAGAACTAAATCTTAACAAAACCTACAGGAATTAAGAAAGAGCAATTCCTGTTCTACAGATGGGAAACATGGTAGGTTAATTGTAAATTCCCTACAGCAAATGACCTCAAAATCATGCAGTAGTAGGTGTTATTTTCACTAATACCTTTATTACAGCTTGTTTTCGAGCCCAGTGTACAACAGAGGTACCAGGAAAATAAGCTAATGCATGTGTAGACACAACACACATTTCTACATGTAATTTTGCCTGTGTGCTTCAGATCCCAGTGGAGAGTCAGAAGAAGAGACCGTTTCTACTGGGGTTGCCAACAAAAGTACCAGGGGGTATCTGCTGGCATTTTCTGATGTCAGTGCATGTTCAATGGGATCCACTGACATCATTTCATACTTCCACGCGGTTTTGTCGTGTTTAGGCTGAAGTTGCAGAGCCAGAAATGAAGTTAGTGTTCCCATCTTACTGTAGTTTATTTCTTGGATAAAGTACATTTCTTTCACTTATTTGCTGGAAAGATAAAACAACTAAGGATCATTTGGGAATTTTTTTTCAAGCTGCTTTTATAGCTATCAGGGGCTTTCTTGATGGTAACATATTGATTTGTGTGACATGAAGTGATGGCCTGCTGCAAAGAAACAGCACCATTCTTTCAATGCAAAAGCTAATTTAATATTGATCTTTCACTTATAAAAAGCAAGGATAATTCTTTTAGTAAAAACACCTTGCGTCAGGGCTCCTGTGGCTCTCCCAATTCAATCTGAATTTCTAAGCACTAAAGAAATCTCATTATTGAGAAGTGAAATAGCAGCTCCCTCGGCAAAAAGGTCACGGAAGTGTGAAATAGCCTTTGTACTGTATTCAGCAGCGGTTCTTGAATATACGCATTACTCATCCGTGAGGCTCATGATGTTTAAATGCCATCTACAACAGTGCTCCTTCTCTGACAGTCATTTTACTTTTTCCCCTTTTTGCATTTAATAAAGCAAAGATTAAATGGTTTACAAAAACTATTACCTTGAAAGTCACGTTTTCTCCACGTGTCACTTGCAATTACTCAGGGAATATGTTTTCTATTACAATACTTAGCTCAGTGGGTTTGGATGTTTAGGTTTCAGCAAGCCCAAAAATGTTTAAACATGTCTCTGAACTTTGAGGTTTTCTCCCTGATACCATGCCAGTCTTCTTAGCTTTCCATCCATCCCCATTTCCCTTTCAGCCCAACTCATTCATTTTTATTTTCTTTGGTTGTGTCATTTCTTTCCCTCAGTTTCCCCTGATTTGCCTTTTGACCTGTCTCACTTGCCTCATACTGCAATTAGATCTTTCTTTTCTCCGCACTCCAACAACATCCCACAGTTAGTTTGATCATTAAAATCAGAGGAGTTTAAAGACGCTTCTTTGATTTTTCTCTCAGTTTAATTTGGTTTAGGCTTGTTTTTAAATAAGGATTTGTAGAAGGGGTATAAATGGTATTAAACAAGCTTCTTCCAAAGCTTTTAGGGTATTTTTTCCCCCACTTCAGAAGAAGGAGAGTGTTGCATAAGCAGTCTAGCATAAGGAGAATCAGAAAGTAAATGGATGGGGAATTCCTGAAAACAGTAGAACAAAGGTATTTAATGAGAGGTTTCTTCAAAGGAAATCCGGAAAAAAGAGAAGAACCATGGGGATCTGTATGCCTAGGGAGGCATACCTTGCACAATTTATTCTTACATGCTTGCAGTTCTATACAAAAAGGATTTTGCAAATGAAGTACACACATGGGGAGAGCCACTAGCTAACGTTTATTCAGAGATTCCTGATGGGGAAGAAGAAGGAGCATTTTACTAAAATGGGTCAGTATTTGTGGACTATGCAGAAATATCTATTTAAAATATTGGAGAATATCTGTTGCATTGGAGGTAGGGCAAAGTAAGGGAGATGGCACGAATAAAACTGAAAGAAACTATGGAAGTAATGATATGGGGTTCACTGACAATAAATGTGGTGAATGGAGGCTGGAAATTATGATCAAAAATGTAAATATTTTAGAGATGAATGACCTGTATAAAAAGCCTTGACCTTTGGAATGGGGTAGCCTTCTATTCCTGTTAACACTACCTAAGCGTGAGGGGAAAAAAGCATTGAGAAATAACATGGAATCAATACAGAAAGTCTATACTGAACCTGTAATAGCACCCACAGTGCAGAATACAATTGCACCATTGTGCAGAGCAATACTGCAGGCTAAAGTTCTGTAACCAGACAAGTGGCATTTATTATAGGAAGAGAGTCCAAAAATGTTCTTTCCTTGGCTTCTCGCTCCCAGAAAAGTTTGCTCTTATTTTCTGTGTTGGTCTGACGTGCCTTTTAAGCCATGCATCCTTCACCTGGTAAAAACCGCCCCTTAAGACACGCCCATGGTAGTCGCTGATGCCTGAGCCAACCCAGCCATCGGAACAGGCTGGAGCAGCAGCTGCCTCTAACTAGTACACACAGATCGTCCTTCTGTTGTGTGTGTCTCGCTCTTTGATGCTATGGAAATACATTAATTTGTGCTTTGCAGCTACATCCCAGATGATCACGGTTGTATTTTTAGACAAACAAAATTAAGGGGGAAGAGTATGTACTCTTGGAGGATGCTGTAGTTCAGCAGTTGATAAGAGGAATTAGAAAATGCTTTTTGCTCTAAGCAGTTACAAACGTAAAAGCTATGGTGATATACATAAAACGGGAGCCTTATTCAGATCCTGCACACTGAGTTCAGCTTCTGTTTCTGCCAGAGACGTATGAGTGCTTTCCCCCGCTCTCTATCCCACCCCACCCATGTGAACACACACACACGCGCGCGCGCACGCGTGCAGATACACATACACATACACATACTCACTTTGTCTCTCTCTTCCAGGCCCCCACAGATCTTTGAAGGCCTGTGCTTATCTATGGTGGACAGAGCCATCACACAGAACTGAAAGTAAAACAATTCTACCTCCTGCAAACATGTTCAGTATGTTGCCTTACAGTTTTTACCTTTTGCTGCTCACCGCTGTTCACTGAAGTGTGTGCAAGTGCTTACCCTTTAAAAGGTGTATTTCTGCTAAGGAATTCAGGGGAAAATGTTGAGTTATCAGTAATTTGTTACAGGTTTCCCCCTCTGCAAAGGTATTTTTCCAGCAGATGACGACATAGTGACACCCCTGTTCACATACTCCTTCCTGAAAAGTCTGTGCAGAGACTATGTCTTTGCGTTCGGGAAAAGTGTTGGCACGCTTCAAAGTCATGAATAAGGTCCCTGTAGGTCAGTGAGGCTGAACTGGGCAACAACATGCAGATGCCTTCTAAGAAGAGAAGAAAAAAGAGGCTTGAGGATGACGTCTGAATCCAGTGTCTCCAAACAGGGTCAAGGAAACAGTTTGTTCTCTGGCCTGATATGCCAAAAAATTTCATTTATGCCAAAAGGCTTTTTAACTCTGGGTAAAATTTGTCTTCTGTGCTTTGGTTTGCTTTTCTGATTTATAGTGTCAGGCAAGGCCTTGTTTGATCTCCCATTAGTGGGGAGATGAACTAGATGATCTTGTAAGGTTTTGGGTTTTTTTTCTATTTGGTTTCTGTTGTGAATACCGTATTTAGGATTTTACAGCAAAAGTACTTGCCTACAGATAGAAAAAAGCTTTGCCCGTGTTCAGTTTTCTTATTTTTACATGGTAGTGAAATCACAGCTTTGTTCTTATGGCACAGAGGTGATTTATTAAGTAGCAAGAATAAAGTTTCTGGATGATAATAGTCTCTTTCTCCAAAAAGGGTATCAATATCTTTTGCCTTTTATAGGAGCTGATAGGGAATATACATGTCAAAGGCAATGCAAAACCTGAGTTGTGCAGTTGTTGATATGATGTTCAAATCCCAGCTGACAAACTCCATTTCCTCATTCAGTGGCAATCTCTGACAGGTTTCACAAGCTGGACAGTGACAAAAAGGGAAAAAAAAGCCTGACAATTTCTCCCATAATTGCCACCTGCAATCCCAGAGAGCGGAGGAGGAATGAAGCCATAAATAGCAAGAAAGATTTGTCAGGCTGTGCAAGATCAGAACATTGATTCAGCCTTGATTGGACTCCCTACCGCCGTCCTTTTGTTATTTATGTCAGGTTAACCTCTCACTTGCAGCAATGACATCTGTTCCCCATCTACTCATTTCAGGGAACATACTGCGGTTTCCATTTTGTCAGCTGGCTTTCCTTCTTCTGATTACTTTGGAGCAAAGCTGCTGGGGTGGTTTTTATTTAAATAATGCCTAATTCAAAATGAATGTGCTTGCTTTGAGATAGGACATGTGATAAGACTTGGGACATTCCATAAAACCTACCAACAACATTCAAGATTAAATGAAAACTATGAGGACCTAACAGAGAGGTTTACACAAGGCAGAGGTGCAGGAAGGAACGGGCTAAGCACAGGGGTGGAAACTCCCAGAACTGTGGGCAGGTCTGTTCTGTATGAGGAAAATGTAACCATCAAAAGCCCTGTAGTTGCACAAGATATGCAGGTGAAGTGTCACCAAAGGGAGCTCTTACCTCAGGTGTGTGAGCAGATGCGTACGTCCACTTGTCGCTAGAAGTCTGCTTCTGTTCATCAGCTAGTCCAATAAAGTCTGACAGCTTTATTTTTTAATTTAGATTGGTTGTTTTCAGTTTGAATGGGGTCTATTTTCAAAGGAAATCTTTGTAAGACAGTCTGGTGATTTTTCTTCTCTCCTCTCCCATGCATGTTGGTTGTGCAATGCTTCACTTTTGCTTGTATGCAGCAACTCCTGCACAAAACCCCCCACATTTCTTGAGCAATACTGGCAGGGAAGGAACCTTACTGTGCTGCAAACTGTATTCACAGAAAAGCGTTAAATATATTCTACTAGAGATGTTTCTTATCTTACCTCTATGCTTATTTACTGCTTATTTACAAACTGCTCTGCTGGGATAGCATAGAGGCATATCCTTGACTCAGATGCCTTCTTTTGCCTCTTTTGTCTCTCTTCCTTTCTGTGTTCCTGAATTGTAATGACACAGTAGAGCTTCATGCAGAAGTTATAAGCTTGATACAAGAGTAATTTTGTGAAAATCAGTGATAATGAATTATGTAGGAGTCTAGCTGTCATGAAGTACTACATTTCTTTAAAAATGCTTGAATCTCCAGTTTTAATCTTGTATTTTTACACAGGGTTACTGGTTTCAAGGGGGGGGGGAGAAATAGGTAGTATTTTAAATACTTTTTGACATATAATGCTTGCAGTGCTGTAAATTTAATTCTGGTTTTGATTCTGGCTGAGGTCACTTTACTTCTTTATTCTGGCATCCCCCAGGGCAGGTATTTCATTGCACTTTGTACATGATTTATGTAGTTTACCTATTCAAATTCCTAGCTGCATAGGACAGCGTGTCTCATCTGATGCCAAATATATTGTTAGTACTTAAAGAACAATAATAATGATTCTACCTTGAAGGAGAAGAGAGTCATATGAGCAAGGTAAGAGACTTAATAATCAGGAAAATCTTAT
>VYZW01056195.1:22131-35096 GCA_013401315.1 Balaeniceps rex
GACATTCATATGTTTTGACTGCAGATCTTCAGACTTATAGTGTAAGAAAAATCTTTACTATATTGGCACAAATCAGGGACAAATTAATCTCAAAACTATGGCACCCCATTATCAGGTGTCTTTAGGAATGCCCCACTCACCCATTTCTGGAATGCTGTATTATCCTGAATGTCTTGAATCTTCAGCTTGGTTTTACTATTGGTTTTGCACTGTTTTCCAAAATTAGAGAAAGCAAGACACACCAGTCTTGCAGAATTTTTATTTCCTTACAATGTTATAAAAAATTTAAAAAACTAATGCTATTAGATCAATGCTAGTACTACTGTAACCCAAATTAGCTTCAGTCATGCACGGTACACCAATTAGCAAAGACAAAAAGGGAGCATAACTAGGTATGCCATTATTCTGCCAATCTTTACAATCTCTTTTATGTGGAATACTACTTCAAAGCGCCTTTCTTGTTTGTTACAAGATCACTTACATAAGCAACTAGCAGACATGACTAAAAATAAGTATTTTGTTATTCCTTCGTGTCTGCATCCTCAGCTACTGAGAATCTCTTGTTCCTATTGTCCCTGGCAGTTCTTCAGACTGATGCTATACAGCTGTCTTCTCTATGTACGCTTTTAGCTTCTTATTTTTATTCATGTATTGCTTTATTTTAAGTTTTTTCTCATTTTGTGCACCTTGTTTTTTCAGTCACCTCTGGCACCGTTTTTAAGGGGTGAATGAGGATGTTGAGAATAGGACTGGACAGGTAGGGGGACCAAAATATTGGGTTTAAACCACTTCTTTTATTCCTGGTGGTGCTGGTTTTAAATGCAAATTAGGATTACTTTGGGGTAACTCAGACCTAGCTGCTCAATCTACAGAGTTTGTTCTCGCAGCGTGAGAACTTCATCCCGTAAAAACTATCACTCTGGCTAAGCTGCCTCCCACATTAGCAAGGGACTGGGATTTTAGCTTCCTACTCCATCATAGGGAACTTGATTTTTCTTGCATTTGCACAGGTGCATATAAGGATTAAGTCCCCTGATGTGAACAGTATTTTGCTGGTTTACACTACTGTATGTACTGATGCTAGAAGAGAAGGAGCCCTGGTAATTCTCCTATTATACGACCTCATTTTGCTAAAGTATTAGCTGAATCTGGTATGAAACATAGCACTAAAATAAAAGCAAAACATGTATTCTACTAAACCAGATGTTTAGACTTCTGCCAAGAGAGGACCTGAGAAAAGTTAAACTTTACAAAGATAGGTATGCCTATGAAGTATACACACATATTCAAGTGTCATCTTGTCTTTAAGTGTACTACCTTGATATATTTGTTTGTCCTCGAATCCCGACACTGAGATACAAACCTAATAAAAAAAGCAATTGCTAACAGGATGAACTACTGCAAGTACCACCTGTCCCTGCTTTCGACACTCAAACTTAATCTGGAACCTTTTAAAGTAGTCAGGTTATCTGGAAATACTGCACACCTGAAGTTAATTGTCTACGAGTGCCTCTTCTGTAAATATGTGTCAGGTATCATAAAGCACTCCCAAGGATTATTCATGTCAGAGGTGTGACATTCAATATTCATTGGTGTACTTGCAGGAGGCCCGCACAAGAGCTGTTTTATCTACTTAGAGCAACCTGTCATTTATTGGCACTGGCAACATTTTGCAAAAATAAGCAAGCTTGAGAAAAAGCAGCCCTTCGTAAGAAGAAATTGCAATGGAATTGATGTTGTGAATAGCATTGCAGGACTCTGACACAATAAATCATTCAACTTCTATGGATGCAAAATGAAACATGGAAGTCTTTCTGTTGGGAATTAGCACTGGTTACTATTTCCAACTGCATGGCTAGCTTCCACCTGTCAGTCCCAGTAGTGTATCTTTGCCTAGTGCCGTGTTTAGAAGCTCTTAGCTGAATGCTAATGACCATGACTTGAATTAACATGCAGAACAAACGAGGTTAACTTTGATAGTTCTTCCTAATGCATTTTTAAAGCTGGGTTCAGGAAGAGTGTCTACACGAGAAAGGCCATGATGTCAAAAAACACATGACCAAACTCATCATTTTCTTTTGTGAAGCCCAATATCCCAAATGTAGTCCAAGGTCCTGTTGGGTTAGGTGCTCTACAGGAAAGAAGAGGTGGTCTCTGCTCTGAATAACATTCAAGCTAGATAAACAAGCTAGAAAAAGAAACAGAGGAGAGGAAGAAAGCAACAAGATCAGGTGATTAATCCGGAGTCCTACACTGTACAACAGAGCCACAGCATAATTTTGGTCTTAATTTCCAGACCAGGCTTGCAAACTACTGAAAAGCCTCCTTTTATTATATTACTTGTAGCAGCTCCTAAACTATATTAGACACTTCTTTGGAGTCGAGATTCTCATTTACTTCGATTATGCCCCCAAATTGTTCCAGACAAAGGCTTTCAATTAAGTCTGAAATATGTGAGAAAATTTCCCGAAGGGGTGGCAGAGAGGTTGAGGTGTTAATCCAGGTAATGTCTGAAAGAAAATCTAAAAGGAATTCTACTTCTTGCTTTGTTTGCAAAATATTACTTTAGCACTGTGCTTATGCCTAGAAACTCTGAAGAGTTTGATGACCCTTTATGAATTTCCCAGGCATACGCTTTTCACCATCGCTGTTGTTTTTGAGACTACACATATATTAATAGAATGGACAAAGTTCAAAGTAAATGAAAATATCTAGTATTGTAAAGGCTAGGAGATTTAACAAATCTACGTGAGGAAGAGGTGGGAGTTCCCCTTTAAAGTGAATTCAGCACTGAGTGATTGATATTTCCTTTTGAACTGATGATTTCCATCTCTGCTCCAAAATGTGTGATGCTCTGGGACTCAGAAATCCTTTTGCATAGCCTGCCAGTGATATGTGCCATGACCTTGGTCAAATAGTTTCATTTTGCTTTATATATGTATTTTTAATGCTTTGATTTTGAAGGACAAAGGTACTATATGAAAGCAAGGTATTACTACTGCTAGCTAGTTCCACTTCACTAGATCAGCCATAACTAAGGAGAACAGGAAAGTTAGAAAGAAATATAGAAGGTTTCTCTTTCTGTGCATCTGCTAAGAATAATTGATCAGAATTCTTTCTGTAATGTCCAAACAACAAATCTAGGACGCACTTAGGTATGAGTAGCAGCCAAACCACCAATTTGCAGTTGTTTATTGTGGAGTAACAGATTTCCTAACAAATAAGAAAAATGGACAGTGTAAACTCTGAAAGTATATTAGGAAAAAACTAGGAAAATTATATCCCCTCCCCAGCAAGAGGTATGGCAATTTAATTAGCATTTATCCCAGAATGGCTACAAATGTTGATGCAATTTACCAGGAACATCAGCTATTTACATTCCAGATCATTTCCAGCTACTCTGATTCCATCTAGATCAATTCTGTAAGCCTGTAAAAATATAAATACTGGATTTTAGCCTAATGCTAGAGAAGCATATGGGTCATTAACTGTCATTCACGCCTTGCAGGCTATTTGCTGACTATCCTGAATAAAATCAAAAGCATTTCTCCCTCTCAAAAAGAACTGTTCTATTTTGTTTTGCAAGTTTGGGAGGTGGCGGGCAGTCAGTCTTATTTTAATGCTAATATGCATACAGAAGACAGAAACTAAAGAAATTCACCCATAGAGATTTGGCCTTTCCTTGCAATGGAGGTCAGAAACAGTAAAGTCATTATTTATTACTTGCTGTGCAGTAAACCTGAGGAGCCTCAATCAGGACCAGGTACACAATTGCATGCTTGGGATTTGCCGTGTACCCCCCTAACCCTGCTGGGAAGAATATGCTTGGGTTTTTTTTTTCCTCATGTGACTTTCTTAAGGATCTGTCAGTCAGGTTCCCCAGGACTCTAGGAAATTTGGTAGGTCTCTTCTGGTAATAAACAGTCCCAGAGATGACTTTTAAGGAGGAATGGCTGTGTATTTTATGATACTTCTTTTTTTTTCAGGGAATGTTAGGAAAGAAGAGCTGTCCTGTAGCTCAGGAAGTTGTGTTTGTCATTTTTATTTCCTGCGCAATCTCGGTTCTTCAGCTGCCTTTTAAAATATCGGCAGCCCATGCACCTGAGCCACCCTTCTGTTTTTAACAGGATTATGCTCCCAAGGCATGAATAACTTACAGAAATGAGAAAAGTATTTCAAAATTATTTAAGAGAAGGGCATAACAAAACTGTCTCGCATTCCGAAAATATCTTCCCCCTGCCTCTGGGAAGGAAGATGTCAGCAGCGTTTAATGCTGCCTCAGTATCCATGCAGGCAGAGAACCTCAAAGTACTTTGCTGTTGATGGCTTAGCACAGTGCCCGATTTATCGCAACAGGTTTTCTGATGGTCTGCAGGAGGCAGGCAATGGACACCCTGTGAGCGGGGTGTGGGTCTGCGACTCTGCCCTGCCGCCAGCTTAGCCCTACCCCCTTGGTACATTTGTCAGAGCTTTAACCTTCCTTTCCCTCTTAAGGTTTTGGGGGAGCTGACGTGCTACTGCTGAGTAGGTTGGGGAAATACAGTAGCTACTTTTTTCTGTTTCTTCTGTCTTTCTGAGCCTCTCTAGATATGCAGAATGAGAACAGACCAAATGGAAGAAAGAGACACAGCAGGTCTAGGTGCTCAGGTCTTCAACATTTCCTAACACCTGCAGGAGAAATTTCTCCCACAAATCAATGCAGCCACTAGCTCAGAGGCTGCTATGAAACCATTAATCTGTGGCAGAAGCTTTGACAGTATGTTTACACTTTGCACTGTTAAAAATTAATACCATACTCCAAATGATGACTCTGCACCACACACTGAGGGAATGAAGTGATGAATAGAACAACAGGCGTGAAGTATCTATCTCCTAAATATTTTTAATTACACTTAAGAGAAAACCAAGCCAATGTAGGTGTAATCTCTTTTATCTTTTTTAGTGACTAATGATCTATCAGCCAGGTAGGTCTGTACTTGAATAATGTTGTCTTTCGAGCTTAATTTCTGTATTGATGTTAATATTATTTATAAGGGCACTCACACATCCTTGGAAAATTATTTGGGTCAGCTGAAAAATTAATTTTGGTTGAACCGCTTTCCAAATTGCAAAAGTCATAATAGAAGCAATCTGAAGCAGAGGCTTTGCTTGCAGATTTGTCTTAAGTGATGTAGTGCCATAAATACTGTTTTATACTTCATTAGCAGGCAATTAATAATTCATGGTAGACATGGTGTCTTCTGATGGAGTTCATCTGTGAAATGGTGTTTCCTTTCATTTAGTCCGTCAGCTTCTGTGAAAACGTAAAGGATGAGGACTCCTCCAAATTCTCGTGCTCACACCTTTGAAAAAACTAGATCTCAGGTTTCGTGGTGCATGGAAACACCATCCCCTATAGGTTTATCTTTTAATACTTTTCTTTGCTCTTTTCAAGAACAAAACCAGATTTTTCATCTCTTGTCTGAATGCCTTGACTCAGCCTTTTAAAATCAAAGGGCAGAACTATCTGCCAGTGTGTGTCCCAGGCAACAGTATTAATTTCAGGGATTTTAAACCCTTTAAAGAATAGCCTTACAGCTGAACATGAAGTAAAAAAACATACCAGAAAAATTAAGAAGAATTTAGCTATTCGTGCAGCAGGAGACAACATGTGAGGAAACGAGTAGCTACTCCTGACTTTATGCACTGGCATAAGGTACAGATTAAAGAAGATAAACATTTTTGCTTACATTTAAAATGGCTAAGGTTTTCAGACATTGTAGTCATAAGTGTGCTGTTAGTGTCAAGAGAGACAATTACACGGTGATCAATAGATAATAACCAGGTTATATACACAAAACCATGGGATTCCAGGGAAAAGAGTGATTGTATCTCTCTTTATTAGTGGTATAAAAAACCACAAAGTCCCACAACTGTTTCATTCTTCCATGTCAGAATGTGGGAATGAAACTGCTGCAGCAGAACCAGAGAGTGCTCTTTTCATTAACCCAGTGAACATCTAATTTCAGTGAGAATAAAGATGTCCGTGTTAACCAGAAGGGTACAAAATGAGAAGTCAAGAGAAAATAGTGTAGTAGCTCACTCAGTCTCTTTTCCTCTTCTTTAAATTCTGAAATTACGTATCTGTGGTGCACTTAAAGAGAATATAGATCTGTGCAGATTTTGTATAGTTATAAAAAGAAGCTGAAACAGAAGAAACCACTGTGTGTGAGAGCTCATTCTGATATCAGAGTACACGTAAAATGTTTTTTATACAGGTGGGGCTAACAGTCTAATATTAAGGTGACTCTTTCCATTAACATATTGTTTCCAGTTGCTTAAAAACTTCGAACATTTTGACTCTTAGTGCCAAAAAGCCTGGACTAAATTTATGTGCAGGGGAAGGAAAGGATGAGGACACAGAACATTTCAACCAAAACTACTGATCTCTTTCCAAGGAAAATGTTGTTTCAGTCAAGGAATTGAGAGATTCCTTCTAGTCCTTCTAGGTTTTGGACTAAGCATGTACAATTTTTCTGTGACAGATGGTTACAAATAATGATACAGATGTGACTTTTTTCTTTGTGCAAGCACTGTCCTTAGTCAGCCAAATAATAAATCCTTAAGCAACCTTACTTTGTACATGCTTGGTAAGGGATTTTGTTAATTTTAGGAGCTCAGCTTCTAAAAATCAAAAGTTTCTGGCTCTTGCAAACGTGTTCAAGACCAGGGTGAGCTCTGCTCCGCATGTTCCGTCCTCACAGACAGACTGCAAGGGACCAGCAGCAGGTATCCGGGGAGGCAACTCCAAACTAAGGAGAAGCCAAACACAAAAGCAGGAACCCTGGCACCTGCTAAGTGCTCCTGAGGTATGGTCACCATGCACGAAAATCTGCGTTAAACTTATGCAAAGCTGTCTTGCTAGTATCTGTTGCTTGTGTGATTACAGTTACTGAGTAATATTGTTGGGAAAGCGCTAATCGTTTGTAAGTACCAGATAAACATGGGTAGTGTCTGCACTTCTCCTCATCTGTCTATTAGCCAACATGAGCAGAGACAGTGATGGTACAGCTGACAGAGGGGAGGGAGACGGATGTTGCACTGACACTCATGGACAGAGCACTAGTTTTTTCTTTTAAAAAAAGCAACAAACTACCTGTAACCTTTTGAGTAGAGCAGTGCTCACATGGGTTATCAAACCTCTTGAGCAGGATGGTGGGCCACTGTCCAGGCACTGATAAGTGTCTTGGGTGCAGGGGTCCCCGCAGCAGATCTTCAGCTGAGCTTGGTGAGACCCCTGAACTGCAGAGTACTTACACCCAGCTGTCCTCTGTGACCCCCCCAGCACATGCATGGCCCATGGCTACCCATCTTCTTAAAATACGTACAAAACATGTCCTAACTGCCTCACATGGGTACAAAATCCTGTCCCACACAGCCGTTTCTGCATCTTGTCTCCTGACTATGTGCAAGCATTTTATCTGTGTACATTATGGTGAGCATCGCAGCAGGAACCGTCCGGGGGGGACACTGGGACAGGACAAATCCTCCACCCAGCACAGGAACCAATGCACAGAGGCACGCAAACAGTGCCAATGGCCACCCTGTATGCTGCAGGGGCCATCTGGGGGAGTCTGCAGAACTACCCTAAACTCTCACCTGGAGAGCTAAAATGTTTCAATGCATTTTGGTGTCAGGGCCCTGTGGGCTTTAACAGGTCTTAATGGCCTTAATAGCCCTGACCAGCTTCACCTGTGACCTCTGCCCACACCCATGGGCCCAGCAGCCCTATTTAAGCTCCACCCTGGGCCCTGGGCCCTAATCTAGGTTTTGTTGTAGGTGTGCTTGTCTCCAGTACTGCCCTCCTGGAGGGACCTTGTGCTTTTGCTGGGGGTGGTGTATCTCCTGGATAGACACCTTGTGTGGACTTGTCTCCAGTCTTGTTTCTGGACCTATCTCCTTTGCTTCTGGATGGGCCCCCTGGACCTGGTTCATCCCCTTGCAGTGACTGGGACTGTTGGCAGACCCTGTTACCAGCATGCAGCTCTGGCTCCTGTCTTCGGCTTCTGTAGGACTGTGCCTATCAGTGAGGGCCTAGCCTGTCCTGGGGCTGCCCTTGGCTGCTGGCTTGCCTTCCTTTGGGGAGCAACTCACCAGTTCAGTGTCCTGATGCCTGCAAAGGTAAGCCTAAGCATGTGACTGCTAGCCTTGAGCTATGTGTTAGCAATGTGAGGCCCTACCGATGCTTTGTGGTTTTATTGTGCTTCAGTAGTTGTTTGATAACTTAAAGTGGCTGCTAAGTGTTTGTGAGGTTTCATATGGTACAAAGACAGATATGTGTCATGGAGTTTGTTGTCAATTCTCAGTCTATGTTTGACTGTAACATGAAAATGAGGATGTGTGGAGTAGACGATCTTTAGACAAACCTCTTAACTAGAAAGGGACAAATTTCTCCTGCCATATTCTCATGCTGTTGACTCTAGGAAGCAGCACAGGTTGCAAGTCTAGGTGAGGGCTCGGATCTGGACTAGTACATGGTGTGTCAGTGTACCTGAGTGACTTCCTTCACCCCTGAACTTTGGCTGTCAGTGCAGGACAGAAAGCCATGAGCTGGGTGCTGAGGAACACAGCTGGCACCTGGTGCAAAAGCTGTGGTTTGAGCCTGTAAAGACATTAGAGAGCCAGCAAGAACTGAAATTGCTATGGGAAGAAGTATGCACAAGATCAAAGCTGGGGAGCAGGCTGCTGGGACTTGCTGAACATAGATCCTGCAATAAGGAACTGCTGTGCAGGTAGGAAGGAGTCCAGACCAGTCTGAGAAGGGCAATGGGGAAGATCAGGGATTGCTCAATAAAGCATGGAAGGTCAAAACTAAGGCTAAGCAAAAAAGAAGCCTCAAGAAGAGGTTGGAGCAGAAGAGCAAGTGTGTTTATAGGAGAAGGGCAGGGGGTTAACTGGCAAGATGGATAGGATGTGAAGTCAGATAGGGCTAGGATTTGATTTCTTCTTGTGGGAAGTTCATGCAAGCTCTACTTTCTTGAGGTGGCTGGTGCTGAAAAAGTACTATCTATCTCAGGTTGGACTTCTAAATTTATTTGTTCCTAAGGTGCCTATATTAAGCCTGGGGTTAAAATTACTTTTGCAGGGCTTTTGTGGAGACAAACTAATATCTGCCGAGTCCTTGGAAGAGCTTGTCAGGAAATCATTCAATCATCCAAATCCTGTGCAATAAATAAATACTGGCCTGTTAATTCAATGAGGGGAAAAAAATTCTGTGTGGCTGCTCACCTGTTAAGCACCAGCCATCCACTATGCTCAGTCTTGGGGAGCCCCTGGAAGAAACAGTACCTGCTGTGTTACAAATAATGGCACAAAGGAACCACATTATGTATGTAACTCTTGTTCTGGAGGTTTCTTTAACCTGAATGCTTCTTCACAGTATCCAGCTCAAAAGGATATAAGCCTGAACAAAGCTCCTAGATTCTGAATGTCCCAAAATTATGACCAAGTATAAATCCACCTTTGACTGCTCCCCCAGCTGCTATTCCCTGAAAATCTAAGCCTGAAGTATTCAGGTGGCACACTAATCCCAACACAGTGTGTCACCACACCAACAAGTGTGTGGTGACATGCCTGGCCCAATTTTCTGGTTCACTGAACCTGCTGCAGATAAGTGGGAAATGAAGACCTGAATATTTAGCTGTTCAGAGTACCCATGTGTTAAGCACCCAGCTCTTCCATGCTGCTTCCTAGTGGAAGTGCCTGTGCCAGGTAGGTGCTTAGGCTTCTCCATGGGATCCTTGCCCCATAGCAAAGGGGGAAGCTGTTTAACCTAACTGGGAAACAAATGGTGAGGGAGATGACTGCCTCAGTGACATGCAGTAGGCCTCTGTCTTCTTTTAGTCCTGTAATTATTTTCTGGAGTGATTCCTTGGCTGAAGATTGGCTATGTATTGCCAACCTGTTGCTAATGTGTCAGCTGCATGGAGGGATATGGAGGCTTATGGCATGAAACAGTTATGGTTGAGGTCTTCTGGGGTCAATGTCAAGGGCTGTTTCTGGGCATGCCCTGCACCTTCAGGTTGTAAATGCCATCAGAATTTATCTGTCTCAGAATTATAGGAAGTAGGTTGGGAGAAACATCAAAGTCTGTCCCCTTGCTTTTTCTATTTGAACTACCAGGGACACCTGGGATGGGTTCTTCTGGCTATTGGGCAAGCCAGGAGGACATGTGCTGCCTTGATACCATTTTCATTTGATATATTTGGTAAACCTACCATATCCTTACACACTGTAAGCAGCCTAGTAAGATGTTTTTCATCTGGGAAAAGTACTTGGAGGAGTTGAGTGGATTTCACAGCTGAAACAATACATGCTGCACTTGCACAAGCAGAGCATTTACAGGCAACAAAATGTCAGTTGCAGAAGTCTGGTCACTGTCTAACATAATGTAAACAAACATTTAGCTGGAGATTTTAATAAGAACAGTGTTGGCTTTTCTGGCTCCTATTTGTTTATCCTCCCCTGTTATATTTATTTGCAGCAGCTGTGTACATGTGAATGGTGGATCAAGCATCTTGGTTATTTTCAGCTGTATGCAGTTTGGCTTCCATAAAAGCAAACATAGTGGGAATGCCTGGCAAACTGTTGTTTGGATCTGTTGCCTTTACATTTCAGTTCTTTACTGTCCACATAGTAATTTACCATTATGTTAAGATATGCAATTTAGCTTCAGTTTTACTAAGCATTTATCTTATGTGTTGTATTCCAGTGAACTTTTTCAAAGCAATGAGTTAGTAACTGCCTGTACAGTATATTCTCAGGTGTACCTGTTATGTGGCTTTGGGTTTTTGGATGTGGGAGTTCCTTATAACATTATTGTTCATGGTGAATAAAGAGACCTACAGCACGAAGTCTTCAAAAATTAAGGGCAGTAAGAAGCACCCTGAGTATTGCTTTTAACTAAGGTAGTAAACAAATCTGAAAACTGATTATTTTATCCTCTGAGGACAAGCATTTGGTTGCTTTAGGGAAATATAGGGGCACCATGCTCTGGTATTTGTGTTTTCTTTTGTAGGCCTTACTCTTAGACACTGAGTAGGTATCTGTCCTTTCTTAAATTCGGGGTGGGAAGGGGAGAGATGTGCTTTTAAAACAGTGAACATTTGATCACTGAGGCACTTTTAGAAACCTCTGCTGTGAATCTTGAACAGAGGAGCCTATTGTGTCTCCTGTTAACATACAATGTACTGGGTGGCTCAGGGGGTACAGGAGGGATCTTTGGGTTGAATCTGGGTGCTCTGAAGCACCTCCCTGGAGTCAGGGGCAGAGCTATAGGCACTGTGCTGGCTTAGCTAGAAGTAGTGAACTAGCTCCTTTAGTTTTTTTGCTTCAAGTTTTCTGTTTGTCAGATTTCTTTGACTATTTGCTGTTTCAGAGCCTATATTTCAGTGGCTTAAATTTCAGTGAAGTCAATTTTTGTTGACTTCATATTAAAGCACCTGCTGCTGGGGAGTATGAATGAAACCAAAATGTAAAAAGCAGGAATGTTCATTTGACTCTTGGCTAGATGGAAAGTGATCTTAATGTCTAGGTCCATTTGTTCCAGCTGATAGTACACAACATGTCATAACCTTTCAAAATACTGTTTAACCAACAGCTTTACAATGCATATTCAAACTGGAGAAACCCCAGAAACCTAATATTAATTTTTCATAGAAAAATATGTAATTTGAAAATTGTTCATCAAAGCTACTGTTGTTGAAAATTAGTTAAGGTTCCTTAAAGTATGGTGTCCAAGGAAGCTTTATTATGGGAAGTGACAAGGATGTTTTGAATAAGTTATCTCCTGTGGTAATCTGAATATTTTTCTGAAGTTACTGTCTTCTGATTAGAGTTTAAAGAATTTTCTTGCAAACTATTCCTGTTCTGTCTAAACTGAAACTTTGTGTGAATGTGACAATTGTGTCCAAGTAGCTTTTTGGGAAAGCAAGAACCTAAACAAAACTACATCAATGTACTTAGGAAACTTCTATGATTCATTAACTGAATTATTTCAAAATGTTGAAATAAACTTTCAGAACTTCTTGTTTTGTTTTACTCCCCTCTGGGATTCTGGATGCTTCTGAGCTTCCCTCAAAGCTGAAGAGGGAATCCATGTGGATCTACTTCTGATGTACCACAAATGGTTTCTGTAAATGTAAGGGTGAACTCTTGGCTCTGAAGTCAGAGGATATTTTCCACTGGTCTGGATCAGGCTAGAATTTAACTTCTAACCTTGCTTCAGGTGAAAGGGGGTATTTGAGGACTATCCTCTTGTAAAACATTGGGATTTTGAGCTGTCTTGTTGTGTTGATAGGCTTGACTAGCACAGTTTTGACAGCCTGTTTTCTCCAACACTGGAGGGTGTTCAGTGATTGCACTTGACAAAGTTGGTATTGGCAATAATGTTTTGACACTTGTCTGTTTGTTTTTCTGGATCAGTTCCTTGACCCTGTTCACAATGTGGCTGCTCAAGCTAAGGCAGGTGCTGTGTTGTGCCGAGGGGTACAAGTAAGATGCATGGAGTGGGAATAACTTCAGTAAGCATTGCCACTGAAAGCGCTTTCTTGAATTAAAACCAGCCTTCAGTTTGACATGAATCTAGGGAACCATCTGGGGCTTGGAACTCCATCTCATGTGGAATAATTCAACAATTGGATTTTCTCCATTTTGTCAGTTTTAAGATATAAGACTCAAAGTGACTTAAAAATAACATTTAATTCTTGTGCAATTTTCAGGATGTCTACAGTATCCAACTTATTTTGGATCTCATGTATCTGAATAATAATGCTTCATAANATTGCTGTTCTCCCATCCTTAAAATCCTGCCTCTCTGCAGACACAGCTGCTGAACTGCTGTAGCTTACAGCTGGTCTGCTGGTAAATTTGCAATGACTTTATTTTCACCATAGCATGGTAACTTCTGACACTACAGCAGCTATTTC
>VYZW01056198.1:5917-18031 GCA_013401315.1 Balaeniceps rex
ATGGTGTGTGTTGAGTCGCCCCTGGTGCTTTCTGCCAGAGGCTCCAGGTAGGGCCATTCTCCCCAGCTGCAATGTAGAGCACATTTTTTACATCCTGCCCTGCCCGGTCTGTCCCAAGGGCTACTGCATGAGCTATTTCCCGTTTAATTTGTTCAAAGGCTTGTCGTTGCTCAGGGCCCCGTTTGAAATCATTCTTCTGGGTCACTTGACAGAGAGGTTTCACGATCTGACTGTAATTTGGAACATGCATTCTCCAAAAACCCACAACGCCTAAGAAAGCTTGTGTTTCCTTTTTGCTGGTTGGTGGGGACATAGCTGTTATTTTGTTGATCGCATCCATTGGGATCTGACGACGTCCATCTTGCCATTTTATTGCTAAGAACGGGATGTCCTGTGCAGGTCCTTTGACCTTTGTTTTATGGCAAAACCGGCCTTCAGAAGGATTTGGACTATTTTCTTCCCTTTCTCATAAACCTCTTCTGCTTCACACAATGATGTCATCAATGTATTGCAGGTTTTCCGGAGCCTCACCTTGTTCCAGTGCAGCCTGGATCGATCCATGGCAAATGGTAGGGCTGTGTTTCCACCCCTGGGGCTGTCGATTCCAGGTGTACTGAACACCCCTCCAAGTAAAAGCAAACTCTGGCCTGCACTCCGCTGCCAAAGGGATTGAGAAAAATGCGTTAGCAATATCAGTTGTGGCATACCACTTGTCTGCCTTTGACTCCAGTTTGTATTGAAGTTCTAGCATGTCTGGCACGGCAGCGCTCAGCAGCAGCATGACTTCATTCAGGCCACGGTAGTCTACTGTTAGTCTGCACTCTCCATTAGACTTTTGCACTGGCCATATGGGGCTGTTAAAGGGTGAGCGGGTCTTGCTCCTTGGCTCTCCAGTCAATGAATCAGCTTATGGATGGGAATCAGGGAGTCTCGGTTGGTGTGATATTGCCGCCGGTGCACCGTTGTGGCAGTGATCGTTGCTCAGGGACTGGCTGGGCATTGGTCAGCAGGTGGTGAGCAATTGCATTGTGCATCACTTGTTTTGTATATTCTTTTATCATTATTATTATTATTACTTTCTTTTCCTCTGCTGTAACTGCCTTTATCTCAACCCATGGGTTTTACTTTTTTCCAATTCTCTCCCCCATCCCACAAGGGTAGGGGGAGGGTGAGCGAGCAGCTGTGTGGTGCTTAGTTGCCAACTAGGGTTAAATCATGACAGACAGACTGGCCTGTAGTTCCCTGGGTCTTTTTTCCCTTTTTAAAAATGGGGGTTATGTTTCCCCTTTTCCAGTCAGTAGGAACTTCACTGGACTGCCATGACTTCTCAAATATGATGGATACTGGCTTTACAACTTCATCCACCACCTCTCTCAGGACCCACAGATGCATCTCATCAGGTCCCACGGACATGTGCACCTTCAGGTTCCTTAGGTGGTCTCGAACCTGATTGTCTCCTACAGTGGGCGGTTCTTCATTTTTCCAGTCCCTGCCTTTGCCTTCTCCGACTTGGGTGGTGTGGCTTGAGCACTTGCTAGTGAAGACTGAGGCAAAAAAGTCAGCCTTCTCCATATCCCAGGTGACCAGGTCTCCCATTTCTTTCTGGAGGTGGCCCACATTTTCCCTAGTCTTTCTTTTATCACTGATGTTGTTGCAATGTAAGCAGGTGGTAAAACAAAAAAACAAAAAAAAAAAAAAAAGAAAAAAAGCTATGACACTGTCGGTAACACGTTTGTTGCGGGATAAGCAAAGAGTCACAGAGAAAGCTGATTCCAAAGCAAATGATCAAGAAAACCAGGAAAAGATAACTGCAATACAGTCCCTTTAGTCACATCTTCCAAACGCACGGGAGGATCCGAAGATGTGCATGAACTCACAGTAGACAAAAAATCAGAGAGCTGAGCTGGGCCAAGCTAGTATGGGTCTGGCAGATCTTGTTTGTACTCCTTGCCATGTTCCACCAGCTGGGCACCACTGTGGTACAGAGCAGAAACAGAAGAAACCAGCTGCATATAGGAGGGAGAAACATTTTAAGTTATGGGCATTTCTGTCTCTTCCCCATCTCCCTTGCTATTTGGTCACAGCTGGCAAAGATAGTGACAAGGTGTGAAACCCTTATAAAAGAAGTAGTAATTAGAGGGAAGTTGAGGAAACAGAAATGAACAGGCAGTGAATCTTTTGCCTTCCAGTCTTCTGGATCTATTTATAAAAGTACAGACACCAATGTTGAAATTAGAGAGATTAGATTTCATTATGCTGAGAAATTTCTCCCGTGAGGACTACATTTGTCATCCTGTATAATGAAAACCTGATTTTGGCAGTTCCATCTGTAAGTAACACTGCACCATGTAAGCACTAGGCTGTGACTCATTGTGCCACAGAAAACAGGCCTACATTTGTAGAGAAACTTTCCACTCTGTCTTACGTACTCACTTTTTTTTTTTTATTTCTTTTATTAAGGAAGCTTCTATCCACCATTGTTCAGCAAATAGGTTCTCATCAAGTGCATCATCTTCATCTTGATAAAATTGATTCAGGAGCTGAATTATGTACCAAGTAATTGGAATGACCTAGCAGAGAATGTGCCTGAATTTATAAATAGGATCGGAACTCAAATAACATATAAGTAGGTAATAAACCAATCTCCAGATTTCCTGGTAAAGTCTCATTATCAGCATCCAACACCTCCTTGATTAGGTTGCTCTCCGGGTATAAAATCCAGTTTATTACTTTTCCTTTTAAATAATGAATCATTCTATTGGGCTCAGTCAGGGGGTTGTAACTGAAAGATTTTGGGAGCTGTTCTAGAGAGATTGGGATTGTTTTACTATTCTTTTTATGCAGTGGCATGGCACCATGACATGGGAAAAGTGGTAATATTTTTAAAAGATTAGCTTTCCACGTTCCTGCTGCCAGACTACCTTTATACAGCAGATTTTTTCCCTGAAATTCCCTGTTGGAATGATATATTCTTGGCTTTTCACAATACATTTTGAGTATTATCATTTTGAAAGTTTTCTTAAAATATGTTCTCAAGACTATTTTCAAAGTTCAATAGTTCTCCTTCATGGTTTCTTTATTACTGTAATACAATAGATGAGATTTGAAAATACTTTTTCAACAATATGGAAAGTGGTTGTAGGCTGGATGACAGCTTAAGGGCTAAGAAATGACCCAACCTCAATATTCTTCTTGTATTTGCCACTTTGCTTTAGTTGTCTTAAGGAGAGCTTTTGCTGCAAAACCGACCTAGATGCATTATTTCAATGCATGCAAAATACATGACTAGGGAATCTATTACATGCTTTGGTGTGGACACTTGTAGAAGCTACAAATTGTCAAGATATTTTCTGGGGTTTGTGTTTTGGTTTTTTTTTTCTCCCCCTGATTATTTGGGTTTGTTATAGTTATAGTGAGATGTGGGAACAATGGACCAGAGCCCTGACGGTTATAGAGAGATGATTGCACTTGTTTGGCTTGCATAATTTGCTCACCTTTTTAGCTTTGAATGGATTACTTGAGCTGCAGTCACGAAACAAATGTCCTCTTCTCTAAGTAGCAGAATCATCTGGCTGTGTCACCCCAATCTGTTCTATGCCAGTCATGGTTATGAGTGATAATTGTTTTTTCTAATCTCCGTCTGTTTAAAATTAAGTGGAGTAAGTTTTGTACAGAAGGAGATGCTTTGACAGACATGAATCTCTAGAGCTCTAGACTATCAGCAAAACAAATAGTGGCCAAACATGTTTCTATGTATGGTCTAGACAGTCCCAAGGTTAGTTCTGAGTTTTATTAATATGTCAGTTAGAAAGTGTAGCTGGATTAAGGTGGGATACCTGGTTGCAGACTAGAAATGAGTGTACATGTTCTAATGGTTTCTTCTCTCCTTGCAGTGTAGGAAATAGTATATTGATACTGTACTGTTTCTATAATTTTTTGAACTCTGAATGCCAGAGTTTAAAAAATATACAGGGTCAGTTTTTATCATTATGTGGCTGCTTCAATGTGATTTAAATTGTCATGTATATCAACATATATATATAAAAATATATGCATGATTTATGTCAGCAATTCCTGTTTATGCATTCAAAAGAGATTTCCACAGAACTTGAACTTCTGAGTGACTATGTCATTTCCAAGGGAAGTCCTAAGTCACTCAGTCACTTTTGACACATTGCAACTTGCTATGATATTGCCATAACCTAAAATCAGCCTTCATTTCTCCTCTAAAAGCTTGTTTATGTGGTGAAATAAGAATGTAGTAACTGGAAATGTGAATTCACTGGATACCTGTAGAGGGATTTATTTCCTGTGTCTTATTTATCTCTCTAAAACACTGGCAATTTTCCCATGCAGACAGCCTTAGGATTTCACAACCTGGTTCTTGTTGAAATTTAACCTTTCTGCCTCACCTTATACTTTTTCCCAAAGAAAATAGTTGCTCCATCTTTATTCTCAAAAGTGAAAACAGTGCCTTTCAGTGCTTCAGCTGGCAAAAACATTTTGAAGAATAAGCTGCTAACACTAATACATGGAAATGTTTGAATGCTGTGGTACTATATAGGACCTGTCAAAACCTTTAAATCAGTGATTCTTCCCACCACTACTCCTGCAGAGGGGCACCTGGAGTCAATTAATTTGGATTAAGAGGAAGGAATATATACTGTCTCTGGCCTTGCATGACAGATGAAGGGGATAATTGTGGTTTATTTGGCTCTTTTTCCCTTGTAGCTGAAAAGTATAGTGTTTTCTCACATGCGTGACTAAGAACTGTCAAACCGTGGCAAGTATTTTATTTATTTATTTGGTCTTGTAGGTTTCTAGCTATTAAGTTTAAAGGTCCTTGGGGAGTGGCTGTAGAAAGCAGTGGAGAGGAGGGCTCTGAGCTAACATTTTGCTGCCCTGTTTTGATTTTACCAAGTGAGAGAATGCATGCAGTTTAAGACAGCTGGCAGTTCTTGACATATGATGAATAAAACTAACATTAAGAGGCTTTTTGGCTGTGTGTGGTCTGTTGTAGTTAGTGATGTGCAGTACATTAAGCTTGTTGCTGTTTTAAGGCTGTATCTCTAGCTGTTGTATAAACTGATGGAAACCTGAGGCTGTGTTCAATTTGTTTGCCTAGTAATTTCTGAATCTTTCTGACTGAAGAACTTTGCCTTTTCCTTGTTGTTATGGAATTTAGGTTTTGACAGGTTTGGGTTTTTTTTTTTTCCTTTTTTCATCCAGAATAGTCCAGTTCCTCTGGCAGTTGTGCAAATAATGTAGGAAGAGCCAATTTTTATTTATACTACAAGTAGGAGTATTACTTATCTCTGTGTAAAAATTCTAGTTCAGAAATGCTTGCCATTAAAATATTAAAGATGAAGATCATGCTGATATTAAAGTTTAGCTTTTCCCTAATTAATGCTATGAATACTCCTGGGATGAGCAGAATTGTCTTCACACTGTAGAGTTGCTAACTTCAAACAGAAATCTATTTCTTTTTCAATCTTATATTATCCAGATGTTGCAATATTTTGTTTGCTCAGTTGTTTAAAAATATGTCTAAAAGAAAATGAGATGGGCCATTCCAAATAGGGTGAAAAGAAAGACCTGAAAAAAGACTATAAATAGTAAGATGCACGTAAGACTTATTTTTATCAAACTCTGTAAGAAATTTTTTCTTGTGTAATGCTTGCTTGATAAATCTTAACTTCACTGGTCCTAATCTGGAAGTTTGTGAGATTGCAAGAGCATGTATTTTTACTTTTTAAAAACTTATTTCTATATAGAACAATTAGGAAACTTTTAAAAAACTAGTTTGTAATTTATAATCTTAATCCCAAAACATAGTTAAATTGTGCTATGTATTTTGAGTCAAAAATACTGCAGTTTAGCTTAACCCATATTAGCATTACTTTAAGATAAAAAATTGTGGCTGAATATGTCAGTTATCCCTGAATTGAACATATAAACCTGGGAAACTTATAGTTAAAATCATGTGAGGAACAGACTGAAGAAAATCTTAGTGTAGAGGTACATCATTAGGATATGCAAACCCCATTTATTTCTGTACTTTTTAGAATCATAGAATGCTTTGGGTTGGAAGGGACCTTTAGAGGTCATCTAGTCCAACCCCCCTGCAGTGAGCAGAGACATCATCAACTAGATCAGGTTGCTCAGAGCCCCATCCAACCTGACCTTGAATGTTTCCAGGGATGGGGCCTCCACTCCCTCCCTGGGCAACCTGTTCCAGTGCTTCACCACCCTCATTGTAAAAAATTTTTTCCTTATATATAGCCTAAATTTCCCCTCCTTTAGTTTAAAACCATTACCCCTTGTCCTGTCACAACAGGCCTTGCTAAAAAGACTGTCCCCATCTTTCCTATAGGCCCCCTTTAAGTACTGAAAGGCCGCAGTAAGGTCTCCCCGCAGCCTTCTCTTCTCCAAGCTGAACAGCCCCAACTCTCTCAGCCTGTCCTCGTAGCAGAGGTGCTCCAGCCCTCAGATCATTTTCGTGGCCCTCCTCTGGACTCGCTCCAACAGCTCCATGTCCTTCTTGTGCTGAGGGCTCCAGAGCTGGACGCAGTCCTCCAGGTGGGGTCTCACCAGAGCCGAGTAGAGGGGCAGAATCACCTCCCTCGACCTGCTGGCCACGCTTCTTTTGATGCAGCCCAGGATATGGTTGGCCTTCTGGGCTGCAAGCGCTTTTTACATAGCTTTTGATTAAGATTTTTTTTTCTGGAGTTCATGGACTTTGAAATTTAAACATAAATCTGGATTTCCAGGATTAACATAACTTGACTATTGGAAAATTACTCTCTTAATTACATTCCTCATATGTTATCAGCTTTAATTCTATACAAATATAATACTTCCATTGGAAATTATATTTCCTACAAAACAGTGGATTTCATAAATAAACACTAATCCTAAATTAAATTCCAAGAAAATGTTAACCTGAGTTATTTCTAATGAAATAACATCCTTAAATCCTTCTCAAAAACAAATAAACAACCCTTTTTGTTATGAGATTAAATATATCTTCCAAAGCCCTTCTTGTGTTCGTGGTGCTGCTGGTTGTTTGAAGTGCATCGGCTATAGAACTATAATTACAAGTTCTGAACGACAGCATTCATGGTAACTTGCAGCCTGAAGCCTAAAGTGGCAAATGGGAGAGGCAAACTGTTGATAAGAACTCTTGACATATGTCTCCAGTCTCTGCCTTGTTACTGAATTATCACAACAAACAAATTTGCTGATGCAAATTATAAGTAGAAGAAAGCTTGTGAGTGGCTGGATTTCCTTTCAGTCTCCTTTTTAATATAATTGCTGAGCCTGTTTATAGTATAATAAGATGAGTAATAAATTGTTAACAGCTTAGCTTAACTATAGTCATCAATTAAACCTGAACATAAGATTTCCAATAAGACTTAAATCTGTGGTTGTTAATAATATCACTAGAGGGAAAGATGAAACTCCAAGGAAAGGCCTTTTCCTAAAATTAGACAAATGATACAGTTGTTAGTTAACTTCACCAACTCATTCTGGTCCTGAAAATGAAAGCTGAATATATTGGGGAGGTAGTCTAACAAAAGGGCTGAATCACTGTTTTGAGTAGAGAATATAACTTGGTCATACCAAATGTCACAGTTACTAACTCATTTCATTGTCTTTTTCATGTGGGTATGTGCACATACACAGAATATTCCTGGGTTAGGAAAAGGAGAAACAGGAAAAATGGTACTAAAATTGAAGACACACACCCCAAAATCAGAAAATGACAGAAGTTGTCTGTTTCGTCCTATTTTAATATATGTAAATGACTTCCTGGTTTTTATGGGTGTATATGCACCATTACAGGATCATATATTAGTCTCTGACATCTGTTTTGGCCTCAGTCAGTGCCATTCATCATGTGTATCAGGTCTTCTCCCTCATTAGTACTTTCCATAGCTTCAGTCCTAATCTCTCAACCAGGATCCTTGTCCCCCATTTTTTCACCTCTGATATGCTATGTTTCTTTACAGCCGATGAAGGTAGCTATCTGCTTTTTGATGTTGTTTAGATGGAGACTCTGCAAATACTAGACAGATCTTATTTCTGTGTTCCTCTTGGGTCTAGAGACTGCACACAGCATGGTCTAGAGCAGTAAGGAAATGGAAATTCATACAAAACCCTTGACAGCTGCAGCTGCAATTTGCAGATAATTAAGCTACCCACATCCAGCAGGATTCTAATGATCATATGCTAGTTTTTATCTTTTTTTTTTTCCCTCCCCCAGTAACTTAGCTACAGCAAATAGATGGAGCTTCTGACTCTTTTTGCAGTAGTCTGTAACACATTGTGAAGAGGTAAAATGTGGTTAAGAGATTCAATTAAATCTGATTAAATGCTCTCAGAGTGAGTGAAAAGAATATGCAAAATAAGCTTTGCTACTCTGCAACAAAGCACACAGTTTGTAAGCCCTAAATGGACAATTTGGTTTTGGTCAGTTTGTCAAGACAAGCTCTTTTACTCTGATCTTGTTTGGGCTGAAGCTTTCCTTGCACATGCACACACAAATCACTTGACATAGGTGTTTGGAACACAGAAAATTCCAGCCTAAATGACTTCAAAGTTCATGATAGCATGGACAAGTAAAAAATAGGTCTTTGCTTGGGAAATTTGGACAACCTTGTTGGTAAACACTGTCACAAGCTCTGTCCCTAAGAATAAGGACAGATGTCTTTCCCTTTCTATTACTAAGATTGCTTTCTTATGCTAATACCATTATCTGAAATGAAATATGTTACACAGAAAAAACAAAGAATGCCCATGAAATCAAAAGCTCAGTGTTATAAAACAATAAACCTCAAATTATCCCTTTTATCTAAGTCTATAGAAATAAGATATGAAGCTTCCTTCAATCCAATAACCTATTCCTTTAAAACTAAGCTCTGCTATTGGGTATATGTGATGCTTTCATTGTTTCACAGGGAATGGTTTGCACTAGGCTCAAAATTAGACCTTCTTTGTTAAAAACATTTGAAATTAACGTAATAGCAGTAGCAAGAAATGCAGATGGGGGGGAAACCTTGTTTTTGAATAAATGGCATTAGCAGGCTTTTTGATCTCAGATACCTTTTAGTTACACTGAGTTTCTATGCAAATTTTAAGAGCATTTAGAGAGCCCAGCCAGCTGGCTGCAGTGCAAATTCTACTATTAGCCAAAAAAAAAGGAAACAGCCCAAGAAATGGGTCTTCTGCCTACTGATTCTGTTTCAAGGAACTGTGAATGTCAGCTGGCAGCCAGGGCTGTTGGGGAGTTCCAGTGGTAAAGGCTGTAGCTGAATACACCCTGCCCACACACAGAAATTTCCAGACTACTTAGCTTGTCAGTCCTAGTTTCTCTCTGCAGCTGAAATAATCTCCTGTAACACATTCATGAAGCATACCACCCCTCAACAAACATGCACATTCCAAAAGAGTATTCTGTTTCTTACTGCACTTGCAACATAATTTAAGACTAGGCTGTTAATGTGTTACCCCTACCTGAAACCTTAAGTGCTGTTTCTAGCACTAGAGAACTGGATTTTATATCAGATCAAAAAAGATGCAAATCACCTGCTTATGTTCAAGCTTTTGGTTGTACATCTTGATGAACTGGGGTTTCTATTGCTGCAGACTGGCTAATCATTTCCATTAAGGAGATTTTCCAGTCTGTTTTTCACGTGGTCCAAGAGTTCTTTTTTCATGAATATCTGAACCCTTTCTGGCACACTGAAGCCTACTGAAAATATCATGGGTTTTAGAGATAAATTCACTACTCTCTTAAAAGTAATTTATGGACTCCCAGTGGTCTGTAAATTGCTGATTGAAGCCCAATAGCCTCAGGATTCTTTCTGTGATCCTCAGACCTTGTTGAAATTAGTCTTGAGTGGTGGTACTTCTGAACTTGGGTAAGCCATGTTGGTTTTGTTCCCCCCATCCCACCCCGGAAGCCACAAGTACAAAACAGTCTTTTATCATATGCAAAATAGGTACATGGTCTTAAATGATTAATTTTTTCAAATGTGTGGTGCAGATAACTTGTAAAGAGTTGTGAATTAGTGCTATGTCTTTTGTAGTAATCTTTCCTAGGTGCATCATTAATACACTGTAGATAAAGTGTTTCAGACTGCTGGCTATATTTTTTTTTTTTTAATCTCATTCTTTATTTTAGGAGATTTCAGTGTGACTCTAGCAGCTGCTATGAATCTGTGTTGCATGTACCAATGAGGGAATGTGATCACTTTAAAGTGATAGCAGTGGCATCTTCTGTAAGGAAGTTCTCATTTCGTCTGAAAGATAAACTTCTACATACAACCAACTATATTTGCTGGTAAATTGCTGCTATATGTACATAACTTGTTCCCCAGCTTGCTTTGCTTGCAGAAGACTTGTACTTTCCATTCTTAATATGGAGTCATAGTTAAGCTAATGTGACATAGCAAGGACAGAGATGATGAAGTGGGAGAACCCAGGTAGAGTATTGGGGGGAGCGAAGGTAGGCAGGGACAGGACTGGGCCCTCCTTTTCAGAAGGAAAGGTAAAGAGGATCATGCACATGAAACCATAATATTGAGGGTACGGAGTGGTGAGACTGCTGTGCAAATGTGGGACAAGAGCACAGCTATGCACTGGCACAGAGCTGGGAATCCACGCTGTTGTTGCCTAGATGTGCTCTACGGCAGCAGCTTCCACCTTTAGAAACTTGGCTTCTCTACTTTTGGGTTTTTTGGGTTTTGATTTTTTTTTTTTAAACTTTATTTTGATTCTTTTTGACGTGCTTTGTCACAATTAATTTCATTTGAGATGGTTTCCTTATTTAAAAAAAAAAATAAAGTTTGCAAAATAATACAGAGGCATTCAGCTTTCATGCTAAGATTTTTCCCATGAAATGCAGCATAGAGTAGCTTATTCTATAATAAATTGTTCATTAAGCTTTGTAAAACTAAATAAGAACTACAGAGGAAGTGTAGCAGAAGACAGCAGTTTTATTTGTACAAAGAAGAGCAGAAATGTGAGCAGAAAGTACATTTTATCTTCAGCCTAATTACCAAGATGGAAGAATACAATCTTGATTGAATGCATGCTGAGTTAAGTCTTTGGTGTAGAAAACTACCTTTGTTTTGGGGTATTTGTGCAGCTGTGAGTCCATTCAGTTCATTTTCCCATCTTCCTATCACCAAGTGGAAGCCCATGTTATGAGTTTATGTGCGCATGAAAGCGACTGATTTGCTTTTAGAAACCAGGAAGTCGTACTTGTCCCTTAGGCAACTGTTTTCTAATTTTTTTGTCTAATATTTCATTCAGCTTTTTTCCAGGGTGAAGGACACCGTTCCCCAACGACCGTGTGTGTATGCGTACGTGGACATGTGTTGTTCTTTAGTGCATGGGAGGGAAGGAAGAGAATTTGAATTTGGTGTAGTATTTTGGGCTGCTAAACCTGTCTTCTCTGAAAGACATTCTGAGCTATGAATAGCTAAGTACACTCTAGTGTGTATGTTATTAGACTGTTTCCTTCATATTTTTTTTTATTCAAGAGTGGCACTCAGCAAGCTGGAGATACTGGGGGGAAAATAACTTAATTATCTTTTAGACCTATGAAGAAGCAGCTAGGAATGGCTTTGTTTTTCTGTGGCTTTAAGTAGGACTGAGACAAGGATGTGGTTAAGCTGTTTAAAATTCACAAAAAGAAAAAAAGGCAAAAAACCAAACCCTGAAAAAACCAAACAGCCTTAGCCATGCAACCAGTTACTGGGAGTTGTATAGATAAATACTCTAGTTGGCTTTCAAAGCCTCAAGCAGATGTTTTTGTCTTTGAGGACTGTCATGGTTTAACCCCAGCTGGCAACTAAGCACCACACAGCCGCTCAGTCACNGGCAGTCTCTCTAGGTCAATAACAAAGATTCTTGTTCCACTGATATTAAATGTCCTGTTTAATGTTGTTGGTGGAAATGGAATTTTGACCTCCATTATAAAACTTTCCCCTAGAGCTTAGCTTTCCTAGTGCTTCATGGTGTTTGCTTTTTCCCTTACCATTTCCTTCTGCAGTTACATCCTGAGATGTTCTGTCCTGTTCTCGGTCCAGTCACTCTTTACCATTA